>JAQIXL010001958.1:0-14994 GCA_034700245.1 Poikilolaimus oxycercus | reverse complement strand
GGATTTTGAGGGCATCGTTTCTCGCATGGGTCGTATCCATTTCCAATGTTCTATATGCCATTCGAATCGCCATGAGACGGCGAGCAACTTTGTAGAACATTGTAGCTCACAAAAATGCCATCTGAAAGCCTCGTTTGCCAAAAACTTGATTTTTCGACCCCCGCTTTTTCGATATTTTCAGCCTTTTAGGTTTCAAAAAGGTGGCGGTCGGACCAACGACGCATACAGAAAGAAAGCCCTTGAAATTCTCTATCGAATGGTATATAACAAGTGGGAAAATGAGGAGCCCCAGGTACTAGAACAATTCAATCGAAGTTGTCCGTCCACAACAGAAGCACAAAAGTTCGAAGCCTGGCGTAGATCAAAATTTTTGACCACATTTTTGCGCATAGAAAATGACCGACTAAATACTTCGATTGAGTTGTTCTAGTACCTGGGGCTCCTCATTTTCCCACTTGTTATATACCATTCGATAGAGAATTTCACGAGCTTTCTTTCTGTATACGCCGTTGGTCCGACCGCCACCTTTTTGAAGCCTAAAAAGCTGAAAATAACGACAAGCGGGGGGGGGGGTGAAAAATCAAGTTTTTGGCAAACTTGACTTTCAGATAGCATTTTTGCGAGCTACAATGTTCTATAAAGTTGCTCTCCGTCTCATGGCGGTTCGAATGGCATAAAGAACATTGTAAACGGACAAGACCCATACGAGAAACGACGCTCTCAAAATCTGTCTCGCTTGAAATTCGAAACCTCCGTTATGGCACTTTTTCTCAACCTTTGCACCTTCTAAGCCCCACCATCGTGTTCTACGCAAAAAGTTGCCCTAGACCTCATACTCAGCTCAAAAAGTCAAAAATTGCATGTGCCAACGGATTCTCGGTCCTCTCGTACAACGTCTCTTATGTGAAAAGTCTTCAACTCGGTCCCCCGTGGCCGGAAATGCCGAATGGCCATCAGAAGAGGAGGAGGAGGGAAGAGAGTGCATTAGTCAATGACCCAATCAGACGCTCGCTCACTGGGAAGAATGCCGAAATGAGGTCTCAACACAAATCACGCAAAGGATTCGGGATACTGTACAGGAGTGGGAGAGAGGAGAGTGCAGGAAGACTACCGTATCTTTCAGTGTTACATCCTTTGCCTTGTTCGTAGAAAAAGTCAAGGAGGCCATGAAGTTTCTAGAGGAAAAGCAATCTCGGTATGTGTCTGACGAATTTCGATTCCAGACTTCTCTTCCAGAACAGGACTGCCCTTCTTGCTGCGTCTGCCTTGCTTCTAGTTAAAGCGAAGAAGAAGAAGGGGAACGTCGCGGTCTCAGCTTGAATTGTTCAGATTCCTCGCCTCCTCTTGTCGAATGACCAAAATGGGCAAAGCAGCGTCAAATGCGTTCGCAAGAGAGACGAAGATTGGAGCTGTCAGATTCCTCGAGAGCAGATCTCTCACTGGCAACTCCCCTCCCCCCCTCGCCCGAGGACATTCAAGACTAGTGACGCGTCTCTCCCTGACCAACAAAGAAAGAGACCTGGCCGAGAAGATCCAAAGCGAATCCAGCACCTTCTTGCCTTCTTCCTTTGTTTTAGCCGTTTGACGTTTCTTTCGAGTCGTCTCATTCAAGTCTCCAAGTGAAGCAAGAAGAGGAGACCGAGACCAGACCACCTTCATCGCCCCGTCCGACATCAAACACCTCGTGAATGAGTTTCAAAGCGGCGAATTCCTCCTCTCACGGCCCGATCACCACGTGATGATCACCCCTCTCCTTCTTCTTCATCGCTTCCGGTCAGGCAGCCGGCCCACTCAAATGTTTTGAAAGGGCGCCCGACAAAAACCCGAGATCGGAATTTCGGCTCCTTTGCCAAAACCGACGTCTTCTTCTTTTTTTCTCCGTTGCCTTTTTCTCTCGTCGATCGCCCCTTCGAAGTCTCCCCTTATTCATGGTTTTTTCTCGCGACGCCGGGAAATCCCGCGTTTCCGCCGTCTTCTCGGCTCTCTTCCACGACGACGACACACTCGCGCACAGTCCCAAAGCGAAAAACGCGGCGTGCAAGGCGCGCGCGCCGAAAAACAAAAGGCGTGCGCGCTGATGAATGGAAGTGGAGTGGCAGCGGCCGAGGAGCAGTCCCCGTGACGAATCGTCGTCTCGGACAACGACGGTGAAGAACAAATTTTCTCGTCTTCTTCTTCTTCCTTCCCCTTCCTCTCTTCATTCTACTCAAGACAGTCAGAGGAGAACAGAGAGGAGAAGAGATCGAGCAGACACTCCGGAGCCCCGCGTCCCCGCCACTCCTTGCCAATGAAGAAAGAGAATAACAATGGAAGACAATAGAGAGAAGAGAAAGAGCAAGAAAAACGTTACCGTATGCTTGAAACGAGTCCAGACTGGTCTAGAAGGGTTTCGCAAGAAGACCAGACTTCGGCGAAGGGGAAAAGACTACTGTAAACAACAGGAAGTGACTTTCTCCAATGTCCCATTCATCATCAAAACAACCGTGTTTGTGTCACTCTCTCTCGACAGAACAAGATGAAGAAGAAGATTGAAACATTTGTGGTCTGAGTCACGGCCTCTCTTCGCCTTCCCTCCTTGTCCTTTTTCCCTCGTTTTCCCTTGATTCGAGGTGATTTCTCAATCAAACACAACGTCTGACCTCAGGCCCTCTCCCTCCTCTCCTTCTCCCCCTCCTTCTGCTGACGACAACGACGACCTCCTCCACCCACGCCTCCCTCTTCCTTCTCGCTCTTCTTGTCCCTCAACGACGTAGTACTATCTCGTTCTTCTGTACCCTTGTCCTGACGACACTCTTCTCTCTCGTTAATGGGTTTCCTCCCTATCACCACGGCTACCTCAATTCTTCCTCCTTCCCCTTTCTTCACCCTTCTCCTTTTCAATACAGACCGGGCCATGTGCGTAGGCTATCGTAGGCCATTTCACGCACGCGCGTTTTTTTTCGTCGAGACCCTGGGGGTTGTTAATGTGTCCTCCTCCTCCCTCGTGGTGTCCTTTCCTTCGTTGGGGGGAGGGACCTCTGGTCTGCATATAAATCCGTCTTCACAACTCCTCCTCGTCCACGTCGTCCTCAAGTCTCAAAGAGGGCAAGGCACTCTTGTCCCTTCGCGGGTTTTCTTGGCTCTTCGAGTTTTTCCTCACGCGTCGCAGTCCTTGACTTCTTCCCTTGCAGGCCTCTTGACCCTCTCCGGCTATTCGCGTTCAACCTCTGGTCCTCCTTCCCTTCCTCTCCCTCCTCCTGCCAGTCCTTCTTCTTCTCTCCTCTACCTCAGCCGCTCAACTCAAAGGTATATCTTCTCTTTCTTGGATGTTGTTCTTCTTGCTCTTTGTTAGGCGGAAGCGCGTAGAGAGAAAAAGAACTGGGTCCATCGTAGAAGAAGACGTGAATCGCGTAGTTTTGCCTCGCCAAACCCTTCAATCACCCCACAAGAAGGGGTTCTCTCTTGGATCCTTTCCCGGGATTTGATCGTAAATTCTCCGCCGTCAAGAACTTCTCGGAAGTATTTACAGAACGAGACGCTAGAAGATGTGCAAGCGGGTTATAAATTTGGCGCCCATAGTTGAAGGCCATCGGGGAAGGGGGGAAGAGCCTCCTTGGCCGGGGCGTCCCTGTCGAGTATGTTGACTGGAATGCCGTGGGAGAGTCTTCTGCCCCGGCAAGAGGAGACAGGCCAGAGGGGAGAAGGGAAGAAAAAAGAAGACTTCTCACCCTTCGTCCATCTTGTCCCCCTCTCCGCTTCGTTGAAAGTTGCGAGAAGGCACGGCTGTGTGCGTGTGCTGTGTCAAACCACATCCGGCCGTCTCCCCCTCCCCCCCTACTTGTCTCTCATCAAGAAGCGCGATCGGAAACCAAACTGCCGGTTCTTCTTCAAACTTTCGCTAGACTACTATCAGAACTACTCACGGGATACGGTAGCTAGAGTAAACCGGTCAAGCTCTCCTTCTCTAGGAAGACCACCCTTAGACACGTGTTTCGGTGCACTTCAGAGAAGAAAATCGGTTTACGAACTTCGTTCTTCCCTTGACCAAAAAGTGGAACCATTCTCTGACGCCCTCAGGTCACGTCTCGGAGACGGGCAAAGTGCCCGCAACATCAGACTAAATCAACTACGCGGCACAAAAACGGGGCTGCAGTGAGGGTTCCGGGTTCGAAACTCAATTGGACCCTCGGAGACTTTCGAGAAAGTGCGCCTGGCCTCTGGTTGTCCTCTCTCACTGAGGACGCAGAAGGGGACGACGATGTCTGGCTTTGATATGCAAAGTGTGGAGACGACCTTGTACCAAGGGAAAAGAACACCATCGTGTGGAGATGAAGATGGAACGGGCCAACGAGGGTGAAAAAAGGAAGAAAGAGCAAGACGGCAGACGATGCCGATTTCGATGAAACGAAATGGCTGGCGGGCGCCAACGCCGAGCCGGCCACATTCGATAAGATCAGCTGGAGTCGCTTGGCCTTGGTTGTGGTCGGGCCCCTCGCTTGTTCTAGAAGGGCTAGGATCTCTTGTGCTCCTCTTCAGACTTCTTTCTCACCTCCGGATTCTTAGTCACTTGAGGGTGGAGAAGAAAAAGGTTTCGTAATGGCTACTTGAGGGTTGGAGATTCATTGAGAAAGTGCTCTTCGGGGAGGAGAAGGAGGAGGAGGACAACGTTAGTCATTCTCTTGTCCTTGAGTACAAGTGTTTTCGGCGGACGAAGACTCTCCCCAAATTTGTAGACGAGTTCGAAGGCCAGAACCGACGAAGTTTTTGCCATCTTCTGAGCTTTTTCCTGCCCCGCACGCCACTTATCACATCTCTCTCTCCTCTCCTCTCTCAACATGGAGAGATGAGGTGGCCGAGGCAGGCGTTGACCTCAATCGTCTTCTCTCTCCTTCTCCTTCTCCAACTTTCTTTTCTTGCTCCCACGCCAGCATCACACCGGATGTGCATGCGCGGGCGCCTTAGCGACTCGACGGGCCTCTGCAATGCATCGCCTTTTTCTTCTTTCCCCTTCATGGTCTCCGAACCCGTAGATCACCTTAGGTCAACGTCGTCTTGGTCATTCATACTTTCACGAGGGCAATTGAGTTGATTCTCATGGCAGAGAGGAGGAGGGGAGAGGGCAGAACACAAGTTCCCATAGACGCACTTCGATCATAAAGGACAACCCCTCTCAACAAGTTTGCTGTAGTGCAAGAAGCGAGACTCGGACCCTAATTCGATGACTGGAAGAAGATCTTCTCTCGAAGGGCTTTCAATTCACAGTTTCCGGTCAGCACAAGGACGTGGTTAACCGCCAGCGGCGCTGTCTCGCGCCGTCGATTTACGACTTGACAGCCTCCCCTCTCCCTCTCCGTCGACCACCTTCGAAGCGGTGATGGAAGAGACACTAAACAGAAGGGCGATAATGGGCATTCTTCGAGTTAGTTTCAAGATTTCCCAGAGGTCAAAGAGACGGTATCACCTCTGGCATCTGTGACAGAGTCTGAGGATCGTGTACTTTGCACATCGTCCTACAGCGAGCTGCCATTGCCCGCGAGTACAACTTCTTCTCCTTCTTCTCACTCTTCAGTCTACTCGACGCTGTCCAACATCGTCGAGTGAAGGGGCGGTCCACCTTCCCTCTCCTTCTCGTCCCCTCTCTCGCCACACTCTGACCATCCTCTCATTTTGCCTAAATCTCTCGGCGGAGAGTGTCTCTTTCTCTCGAGCATCCACCAGCCTTCAGGTCTTTTTTCGCCTTCTTGCTGGGACCCGGGTGAAGGCGGCGGCGGAGAGGGATCGTGCAGAGCGAGGACCGCCCACCCGAGGCGGCTATTGTAACGCGCAGCCCGCATACGAGGCAGCCCCCCTTAAAGAGTCGTCTCTTGAGCGCCTTCCTCTCTTTGGAGCACTCCCTTGACACTCTTATCTCAACACTTCCTTATCCTCAAGGAGAGTGTGCTTGCTTTACTGAAGGCGAAGAGAGCACTGGCCAGTCTCGCTACCGTACCCCTTCGACTGTTCATTCTCATTCAGGTTGGTGTGTCTGCTCCTTTCTTCTTCCTTCTTTTGCTTGTTTTCCCACGCAATTGTTTCGACTGTTCACTTCTGACGGAACCCAGTTCTTGTCTCGTTTTTCATTCCCACATCGTTCCCAAAGAATGATGTCGTCAGTTCGAGAACGCGAAAACCCGAATCGTCTACTGTGTGGGCAAGAAGACAGATAGGCGTCGCCGACGACGTGCCGAAGGGCGGTTTCATGGTTTCAACGTCTGACCGTCACTGACCCGAGAACAATCATCAATTTTCTTTTCGCTCTCCAACAAACCGCAACATTCCACCGGAAACTCATTCATGGGGGAATGCTCTCCGCAGCGTCTCATAGCGGTCATTATTCTTGTGTACCGTAGTAAAGTTTACGGCGCGCACGACTTTTTTCTTGCAAGAGAGAGATGTGTGTTTGTGTGGAACAAAATACGTTTTCGTTTGTTTACGTCGACTCTTTCCTAATGAATGGGCTTTCAGAGACGACCGCCATAACCAAAATGACGGTGCTCTTGTTGTCCGCACTCCTTCTTCCAGTCGTTTATGGGTTCAGCCTTTTCGGTGGTGCCGAGGTTTGTTCTCTTGTTGACAAATTTTCTCTTAGGTTTCCTCTGATGGTCCTTCTATTGTGACTCCCGATGGCACAATGCATTTGGAAGACACGGAAGCCGTTGTCAATCCTGATTACCATTTGAGAGAAAAGCGAGGTTTGACATTTCTTACATCCTCCAATGTCAATTTGTGTTTAGAATACGGATACTACAAGAACTGGGGCAGCTTCCCAAACCTTCTTGTTTCAAGTGAACCACCAAGCAATTGGCATCAGCGATGGTTGACTTACGAGCACAACAGATATAGACGCATGGTCAGTTCTGCTCTCAAATAGTAGAGGTCCTTCGTGGTGCCTTGGGTTAGGGGGTCGGAAAGGTGGGGAGAGGGGGCGCCGGGGCAGCTGCTCCGACTTCTCGTCGTCGACGACAAACGTGCGACCTTGAAGAACGGGAGTTCGTTCTCGTCTCCCTCTCCACATTCATTCATTCGGAGACGCGCCATCGTCCCCTTTCCGCCTCGTCGTCATCGGCACCGCCATTTTCTCAATGAAATCGGCCCATTTCGATGTGACGGGCGTCTACTTCCGAGGCCGAAGATTTACCTCTAAAAGGCCGAAACTACCTCATTCGAAGAGTACGACAGACCCGAGGGAGAGAAGAAGAAGTAACCACCGGAAATGTGGTTTTCGTACACGAGAAAAGAAGGTCGCCCAGACAAGGGAAAAGGTGGGGAAACGGGTGTTTCTCTCTCGGTTCATCCCAAAAACTGGCGCACCCTCTCCGTCGCCCCATAGCCGACGGTTTCAAAGAAAGGTCGCCGCACCGTCTGAGACGTTCAACGTCCGAAACGGGCAAAACGATGCATCACACTGCGCCGGCGCAGCGCGAATATACTTGACTCTGCGCGATGTTTGACATGGGTTTTGAGTGTTCGCTTGTGACGCGCGAAAATGCCATGCACCCAAGATAGGGTGCGCATCTCGTCGGCATCTTTCTTCTCTGCCCTCCACCATCTCATTTGTACTTTACGGACGATGTCAGCAGGGGGAAACGCGCTCTTGAATGGAAAGAGCGACTGTCAGGTAAACGACGACCCTGCATTTCCCTCGTCGCTTCTCCGTCTCCTTCCGATGGGCCCTTCCCGCGACCCATTCACTCGGCGTCGCGCCTGGATAGCCGCCGCGCACAAATTTGATTAGTCGGCGAGAGAAGAACGGGCAGAGGAGGGGGGGGGATGAGTCAGAAAAAGTGTCACGCTCAAGAGTTACGCGCCTGACCGGAAATGACGCCGAATTAGCGAGGTTTCGTTCAATTGAGAGGGGTACGGATTCAGCGAGCAACGGAGGATATAAAATGAGGAATCTCGAATTAGCGTGCTTCGGTGCACTAAAGAGAAATACCGTAAAACTAATTGGTGTGACCAATCAAATGACCACACGTGATCGCAACACATTCCAGGTTCCCGCTTCGGATATGCGCCTTCTCTACTGGTCTGACGAACTAGCACGAAGTGCTCAACGCCACGCTGACCGCTGCGACTTCCGTCATTCGAGGTTTGTGCTGCCTTCATTCATTTGGTTGTGAGCGAACGCCTTACAACTCGTAGTGACAGTGGCAATGTCGGGTCGTATTTCATACTTCTCCATCAACCTCTTTTTGACGAAGAAGGTGCAAGAAAAACTTGCTGCCTCTGCACGGGGTTACGATTAACACGTAGAACTGATTACGCGCTTGCATCATGAGCAGAACACGCACTAGAACCTACCAAAAGCGCAACATGCAACTTGTTCAGAATTCTCCCTCCTTCATTCAACTTTTTGTCGGCGCATGCCCAAGCATCAAAGACGGCCTTTTTCTTGTAGTGGTGTGATGAATGATTAGCGTGCAGTGCCTAGACGTTTTCAATGGCTCCCTTGCCGTGCTCGTGGGGCGGTTTCATGTTGCACAGTTAGCAAAGAAGAGCGCCAGACGGAGGGCAATTTGAGGCCATTAAAGAAACCCGGAAGAAGAGGGGAAAACTACCTCGAAAAGTGTGATTGACGAGTGTGTCCGACTTGCAGAGACCGCGTGAATGTCGGTGAGAACATCTGGGCTGCACCATACAGCAACTACTCCGAAGCGATCTCCATCTGGTTCGCCGAGGTGCACAATCCCTGGTGCGGATGCCAGCATGCCTACAAGCATTGCTGTGGACACTACGTTCAGGTACGAAATACAATTGAGTTCGCGGGGTTCCTCTTCCTGAAGAATTACAGTTGGAACTTAATCCTGTTACGTGGCGGAAGCCTAATTTTGGCGGCATTCCTTATCTTTCCTTTGAGAAAGGGGGCCTGGGAAATGAGGTGACTTCGAAGTTGCGGACAAGTGGATCTTATCAACACTTCTAGTCTGCCCCAACATCATGATCTCTATCTAGAGCTTTTTTGTTGGCATTCCTTCTCGCTACCCCGTCTTTTTCACCGTCGCACCCCGTAAACCCTTGGTGTAAGAGACACCAATGAACAAGGCAATTCTTGCTTCTGATGAGTACGTAACAGAGAGAGAGAAACAAGAAGCCTCAAGAGGGACTTCTTTTATCCTCCCTGCATTGTCTCGTCTTTAAAAGGGTCTGTTGATTTAGAGCCTTGAACCCCAATACCAAGCCGGAAACTTCCCCATCTCTCTCTTCCACGCGCGGGGCTCTCGCTGCGTGTCATTGAAAAGGAAAAAAAGCTCTCCCCGAAGAAGGGGTTCTTTCGCGTCTCGGTGAGAGAAACACTGTGCAAAGAAGCTTCCGTCGCCGCGGGCTATCCCGGTTCAATGGATGTCCACTTTTGTTGAGTCCCCTCTCTCATCAAGAAGCACCTTCAGCAAATGAATTACCAGGGTGGAATTACTTCGCAATGTTGGTGTTGTCTATCATCTCAAAAGACGGTTTCACGGCAAGAGTCCCCTCTATGACCTTGACGTTCTGTCCCAGAGGAGCTCGCTCTTCCTTCTGGACACTTCTCTGCAACGTCAGGGATGCGCTAGACACTGACACTTCGTCTCTTTTGAGTGAGAGAGTGTGAAACACGAGGAGAGTGCCTTTCGTGGTACGGTCGAGAAGAAGCATGTGTAAGGGAGAACGTCAATTTCCCACTAACATCGTGGGGTCGAGAGTCACCACATGCGCACGCAACGGCCACTTTACAGCGTAAGCGAGGAGCCGACGGTTGACTGAAGCAGGAAACCCCTGTCAAATACCGTCGTCTCTGTGCTCATTGATTGAGACAGCTTCCGGTCAGGGGTCGAGACCCGTGAAAGGAGCTGGAAGAGAGAAATCATTCATAGAAAAGTTATTACGGTAGCTTTATCAACGTTCTCGCAGGCCTTCCATCTTAGCTGGACAACACAAAGAGCGAGCAAGGGCGTGGTCTCCGTTACGAAAACCTTTCGCCCATTTCCAAAATTTTGTCCACATAGAAACTTCTTAGCAACATGGTTTGGTTTGGGATCTAACGGAAGCAATCTGCCACGTGCAATTTGATTGCCTCTTTCAATAATAACGGAGCTGTGTGGGCCATGCTAGAGCCTGCTTCTCCTTTTCCGGCGATTGTTTCACTCTGAGAGCGAAAAACCCTAATGGCTCCCGGCTAGATTCTTCTTGAGATATAGCCCCTGCTATGCGTTTTGTTTTTTTAAAGCTCAAAACAGGCTTCTTGCGCAGAAGAGGCTTCCGATTCATATGTGTCTCTTATCCGACAAGGAGTCTCTACGGAGGGCTATTTGGAAGTACTGTAGAAATCGAAGAAAGTGATCCTTACTCAAGATAAACGACCGATGTCTTAACTGGGTGACACCTGTCGTCTGACGCATCGACCACCCTCGGTGCCAGACAGACAGACGCCTTTGTCCGTGTTTCTTGTTTTCCCGCCGAAGACTTTCAAAATGAAGGGAACGGAATCGTTCTTTCACAACAAAAAGATTCAGGAAGTAGATGAAACTCTATTATTTGTGTTTTCAGGTTGTCTGGGCGAAGACGAGCCTCGTCGGATGCGGCTTCGCTCGTTGCCAAGATGTCTGGGGAGTGCAGGGTCGTGGTCATCGCAACGTCTTCGTGTGCCATTACAATCCTCAGGGCAACACGGTATACGTCACCGGCAACGGCCAGCTTTATGCGGTGCGTAGTGGGTCCATCACCTTCACCTCTCCCCTACCCTATCAAATAGAATCCTAATCACTAATATCTAACTAAGAATCCTCTAGACGATCGAAAACACCTCGATAAGACTGTAGACCGGCTTTCTGCTACTTACACGAAGACTTTCCTTAAATCGTGTGATTATTAATCGGTGTGCATTGACCAAAACCTTCTTTCAACTTCTCTAGCAACTATCGCAATGCACCATAGTGAGTAGGTAGAATTTGAAATTCCATGAGGCTCCTCCTCGAGTTTGAACAGCTGAATCTTATCCGCGTAGGGTTTTCAGGTGCCAGCCTTTACGTGGGCGACGGGCGAAAAGGGCCGATGCTCTGATTGCCCGAAGGAGGCGCCAGCCTGCTTCCAAGGACTCTGCTACATGCCCGCCAATAGCACCGAGACCACACAGTCTGCACGATCAACCGCTTCGACAATGGCCCCAACCACGACTGCCACGACACCAGCAACGACAACTAGGAACCGCTGGGCTGACGAGAAGAGGACAACGACAAATCCTCGCTGGATTTTCAACGAGCAACTCCGCCGTTGGGAGAAGAACACTTCTTTTAACAACGACGAGCCCTCGAGCAATCGCTGGCAAAACACGAACAACGTGAACGATTTCCGACGTTGGAGGCACTAAGAACGAAGAGGCTACTCTTTCCTCTTCTTCATTTTTGTTTCTTTTGAATACGTATACTTTCTAGTATACTGCCAATTCATCTCTGCCTCTTCTTTATGTCTGTTTTTGTAGTTTATCGAGTGTTATGAACTTTATGCGGGTCGATGTTTTTGCGAAGCGAAGCCCACCACTAACCTGCCCGCAACATTTGTTGCAGCAGATCCATTCTCCTTTTCTTTCAATAGTCGCTCTCTACTTTATTTCTTTGCATTTAGTTCAACGTTTACGGCGCTTCTTTTCGTATTTCTCTCTATCCTCTCTGGGTTGAAAATGTGCTTCTCCTAAGCAAACTCTTTAGGTAAACATGGATCTTACAGTTGGGACCGTTAGACTTGAAGAATCACGTTCGGTTATTTCACCAAGGTGGTATCTTCAAGCGCGGTTTCCAATCTTTTCAACGTCTATCTCTTTCTTCTCTTTATCGTGTTACTAGACACCGGTTAAAGCGGCCCCCGTTAACCAGCTGAAGGCAGCCAATACTTGCATCCGTGTGCAATGAGACCTATTCTCGGCCCGTTTTTGTTATATTTATTGTATCTATAGTTGTCGAAGAACCAGAATCCCCACGTCGAAATCTCTTCCACGTAGTTGCTTTCGAACAATTGACCAAAAGAAGAAACTTTCATAAGCTTATGTAGGATCATCGTTCTTGTCTATGCGAGTCTTCCAATTCACTTGTACATTTTCCCCCAATTCTTCTTGTTCCTCACTGTCAGTAACGCTCTCGAAGTCTTTGGTAAAGCCGTTGTTTATCTTGATTTTGAAACACTCGTCAACACGTGGATGTTTGAAACGCATCCGCGTTTGGGTCGCCAAAATCAGGCCGCCTAATTTGTGTGGGCGCAACTCTTGAAACGAGAAGAGTTCCATCTTTGGCGATGACAACGGAAGCCGCGGTTTGGGGGTTGGGGCGTGGGAGAAGGGGTGAAGAGGACGCGGGGAGGGGGGCGACCGAGGTGCACGAAAAAGCATTTCCGCTCGCACGGTCTGGAGCGGGGGGCTCATGACCGGGAAGAAAAAGGTCGCCTCGGACCGGCTTCTGCTAACGTCGTCGCCCATGTGAGAGCGACGCGTACTACGGGCCGGTTGCAGTTTACGAGGGGTTTCATGTTCGGCACGACATCGCGTTCGAACGTTCGTTTTCTGTCAACAGCTGCAGGCTCGAGATCTGTCAGGCGGCGGCCATTTTGCAAGGCGGCGAGCGAGCACGCACCGGAAGACGTTTTCAGCCCCCGTCTCGACGCGTCGTCGGTGGAGTGACCAAGGGGAAAAAGGTGAAGGGAGAGAGAGAGAAGGGACGACGGCGGCGATGCCGGCAAGGCCGTCTTACAGCACCGCCCGGGGTCCCCGCTCTTTCGCCTTCTTCTCCTTCTCCGTCTTCTCCTCCTTCTTCTCCGCCGCCCAATTCATTCACCCGCAGCGGGAGCAGGAGAGAGGAAGCACCCTGGAGTCTGATCAACGTCGCAATCAAGGACGATGACGGCACCGTTGGGGCATTTCAGTGAAAGCCTCCCTGCTCCGCTACTTCTCCGAAGCGTCAAGAGAAAAAAGAATGAATGACCGGACGGGAAGCCCCTCCTGGTCAATGGTCATCCACCTCTACACTCAAGACGCTTCTTTCTCTCAACTGATGTGAAAAGAAGACATCCAGAATAGAGTCCAAGTCTTGACTTTTGACTTCTCGACAGTGAAGAGCCGAAAAAGGAAGTGGAGAGAGAGAACCGAGTGCCAAACTGGGCGACGCTAATTTTTCCGGGGCGCGGTTCTCGACCGTTTCGACGGCGTTTTGCAAATTGGACGACGAGAACGTCGTCGATGTCAGGGTGGAGACGAGGAGGAGACGAGCACATGACTCGCTGCCCGACCGAAGAGGGCAAGCCAAAAAAGATTCGCTCGCGCGCATGCACGAAATTCGCGTGCGCGCGCTAATTCGCGCGTTGGACGTTTGCCGGCAAATCGACGGACATTTGGCTCTTTCTCGTTCACGTTTCAGGGGTCAAACTGCTCAGATTCCTCGCGGAAAGAGGCACGTGAGTACCGCTCAGGCTCTACAGACACTCGCAAGAAACGTAAAGCAAAAGAGAGAAAAGAAGCGTGGGTGGAAGCAGCAGCAACACGAGTGCCGCTAGCAGGAAGACCCCTATCTCCAGGAAGAAGCAAGTCCAAAGCGAGTTCGCGCTGCTTCGGCTTCGTGCCAAAGAGTCCGCAAGTCACGCGGTCCTCTGCGAAAAGCACTTCCGCCTCTGCCTCCTCACCACGTTCTTTTTTGATCATCGAAGAAGCACGGCTTGCACTTTTTGTGTGAACCTGTCTCCTTCGATCAGGCTCTATGCCTTCACAGACCTCGCTCTGTGGAGGGCACAGAGGAGCGTGTGAACCATGCCCTTTGTGCCGAGCCCTGAGGCTCCGTTCCGTTTTCGTCATTCTTCTTCGTAGATCTTTGTGCACGTTCTGTGTCCATGTGCGATTTGATGTTGTGCTCTGTGGCAAGCGCGCCAAGTTGGCATCACCTTCTTCCTTCCTCCAGAAATGTCACGATAGTGGTCATGGATGCAATACAATCAGAAAAAGCACATACTCCTTCCTCTGCCTATGAGAGTCTTCTTCTTCCCTGCCACGCCCCTCTCCGCTTGCCACTCTCGTCATCTTCTCTACTCGCCCTCTGTCCTGGCTTCCCACTCGAACTTTCGTCCATGTTTTTCATCCATCCTCTTCTCTCTTGCGTCGACGGCGGCCGAGCGAAGAAGGCGCGTCTTCTGCCTAATTCGTCGTCTTCTCGTCGTCTTCGTGTCTCGTCGTGCACAAGAAGACATGCTCGACGATGAAATATCGCGGCCGCCTCGGAGACGCGCCCAGTGGACGGGGTGGAGGAAGAGGGGGACGGGGACGACGGCCAGACCCGAGAATGTGGAAAAAAGCGACGCGCTCAACAAGACGCTTCGTGTCGAACGCCCTTCTTCTTCCTTTTTCTCGCCCGTCCTCGCCACTCGTCCATCCTCTTCCCCCTTCCCACCGAAGACCGAGCAGACAGCCCGGCGCCTCGCAGTGCTTTTTTCTCTTCATTTCCATGGTCTCGGCTTACGGTAGATCAAGCTGTTCATTGGAATCGGTCAGCGTCGTGCTCGTCCTGAATACAAGGGAGAGGAAGGGGATGATAGGAGAGAGCATTGAGGGGAAATGCCTGTGGAACATTTGAAAAGAACAATCTGCTGCTGGAATAGCATGTCTTTAGGAGGCCATGGAGAAGAAGTAGGAGAAGGGATTAGAAGAAGAAGAAAGTGGACAGATCCAAGTGTATGCCCCGATCTCTAGCGACTCTTGTGGTTGAACACCAAACAAACAAAATCAATTGAATACACAATATGATACACGGTAAAACTCTCGAAAAGTCTCAAGAACTGTGGCAAAAAGAAATGATTCTCGTAGTCAATATGAGAAGCATGAGGAAGGAGAAGGAAGGAATACTCTCAATTATAGCCATTGTATTGTGTGTTTGAATGCATCGAAGACTTCTAGACAGGCGGATGACTTCCTTGGGAGGCTCCTCGACAGCAGACGCAGCAGCAGCAACAACAGAAGCACATGCACGCCAGTCC
>JAQIXL010001957.1:0-14998 GCA_034700245.1 Poikilolaimus oxycercus | reverse complement strand
CTTTCTTCACGACGAAGTGAACACCGCCCGAGTGATCGAACTTCAGAGCCATTTGGTTCCAATGCCCTCGCAAGCCTTCACACGCTGCACACTACCGCCACTGGAAGCTGTTCAACGACGCTGTTCAATAGCAATTGATCGACCTCCAGAGCCGTGGACGAAGGAACTCGTCCAGCGATATCATTCCAGTATTCGTCTCATCAACAAGTTTCTCCACGTCGACAGCCTCTTTACAAACGCTCACGAAGACGAGCTTCTCGACCTTGCTCCAGCCTTTCCCTCAACAATTCGAGAGTTTACCTACTGCGAGGGCTTCGAACCTCAAGGACGATATTGTTGCGTTGGTCATAGACAGAACTCGACAAAGAGGAAACTTTCACAAGTTTTGCGGCGTTTGCCCAATCTTGAATCTCTTCGCCTAAGAACAGAGATTCCACTCTGCAAAAGTTTCTTTCTTCAACCGGTCATTCGTCGACTTCACGGGCTAGGCTCCGCCGAAACAGATACCGAAGAATACTTTAAGAATCGAAAAACGGCTGTTTGGTCAGCGAATCTTGACGACAAAGCCCTCTTAGCCTCGAAGTGGACGTACATGGACGGTCTTGGTTACAATCGCATCACGAAATCTGGCCTGCGAGAACTTCTAGTTCAATGGATAAAAGGACGTCGGCCATTGATCAATCTACTGTTTCGAGACAGGGAATGGCTCTCAGTTGACGAGGTTCTCGAGGACTTGCCCTTGCAAGGCGTGTCGAGGAGAAATCCAACGTCTTCGGAGTGGAGCAGTGAAGTAACGAGAATGGATGGCGAGACGCTTCGTATCACTCAAAGCGCTCACGGGCGAAGTGTCTTTACGAGCATCACTCGCTGTGAAATTCGGCCGATATGGTTCGCAAAGTAAGGCCACAAGAACAATCCTGTGAAAGATGCGAGACCCAGAACAAATTTCAATTGTTGTATGGAATAAATGATTTTCTCTGTGCGAAGAATTCTGAGGTAAGCTCTCAAGCGAATTTGAAGCGAATTGATACGCTCATTGCACGGAAGAATCACTCTCGGGAGGGAAAATGCTTCTCAAAGTCACACTTTTTTGTTTCGAAGCGGCATTTAGCACGTCGAAAAAGGCGGGAACGCTTCAAATCAAGGCGATGATGCCATTTTTCAAGCATTGCATTAAGGATGGATCTGTTCTCCCTTCAGTCGGAACTTCTCGTTCACAACCTTATTGTTAGCTTTGTCGAATTGCGCGAATTTGTCACCTTGAATCGAGTTTCTCGATTCTTGAACCATTTTCTCTTTCAAAGCGCGCGCCTTCTCCGAAAAGGCAATGCCGATGTGATCATGTTGCTTCACTGCAACGAGAACCCGAATTTTGTCCTTAAACCCCTTTCCTGAGACGCTCGATGTGTCTCAACCACAAATGGACGCTGAAGATTCGCACTTTATTAATAAGCTACATACTGTCACCTTGAAAGAGCACTGATAAGAATCCCCCTAGATTTGACACAAGTTACTTCGTTCATTGTCTCTGTTGCCTCTTGTCAAATTGCGATGACTTGCTCTCATTATTGCCAAACGAAACCATCATTCACATCATCAAAAATTACAAAAAAAAATTCACACTCTTGCACATTCATTGGAAACCTCTTCCCACTTGTCTTCAACTTCACACATTTGTCGCTCTCCTTGAGAACCAATTTTCTTTGTTTTTCTTCGCTGTCTCACCCGTCCTTCGATGAGCTCGCTTCCTTTCTTGCCCAGCGAGACTCTCATTCACATTATCAATTTCGTTGACTTGTACGACGTCTTGACATTACGAACCGTCTCTCCCTTCTTCGACAACTTCCTCTCCACCAACGCCCGCCGAGTTAGGAGAAGGGGTTCTCGCGTTGTCATCTTTCTTCACGACGAAGTGAACACCGCCCGAGTGATCGAACTTCAGAGCCATTTGGTTCCAATGCCCTCGCAAGCCTTCACACGCTGCACACTACCGCCACTGGAAGCTGTTCAACGACGCTGTTCAATAGCAATTGATCGACCTCCAGAGCCGTGGACGAAGGAACTCGTCCAGCGATATCATTCCAGTATTCGTCTCATCAACAAGTTTCTCCACGTCGACAGCCTCTTTACAAACGCTCACGAAGACGAGCTTCTCGACCTTGCTCCAGCCTGATATCATTCCATTTTCAAATATACGAATTTCTTTTGTTTTGAATGTTTGAATAAATAAAAATACGCTGTTTTAAAATATTATATATGCCAAAGATGAGAAAGTGTTGAAAATCTGCATTTTTTTCGACAGAAGAAATATTTTACTCTTTTTTAAACTCGAAGAAATAAATAAAGTGGTTGAATCTTTCGTTAAGCACACCGGCAAGAGCCGGGAGGTGAATCGGGCACGTGGACAAATCGTACTCAAATGTTTTTTTAGTGTTCGAAAGCCCCTGTTT
Organism: Poikilolaimus oxycercus; assembly: GCA_034700245.1. Taxonomy (NCBI): domain Eukaryota; kingdom Metazoa; phylum Nematoda; class Chromadorea; order Rhabditida; family Rhabditidae; genus Poikilolaimus; species Poikilolaimus oxycercus. The sequence goes on along the minus strand of JAQIXL010001957.1, from coordinate 12,548 downwards.
TTCGACCTCACTTTCCAACCCTACTTGGCAGCGCCGATTGATAAGAACGCAGAGAGGGTCGCCCACATCGATTGGCTTTTCTTCGGCGCAAACCGGTGATAAGGATTGCTGACGGCTTCCAACCGGTGCCTCGCATACCACATTTTTTGGCAAAGATGTCTGCGTATCACATGACGGATGTTCTCGACGAACTTCAACTTTCCCTTCTTGGGCCTCTTGGCGCGGGTGCCTATGGAACGGTTCATCTTTGCCGGTAATGTATTTCATTTTCAAAAAAAAAACTTTCTTACAATTAGTCATAGTGACAACACTTTCTATGCTTTCAAAGTAATCGACATCAAAAAAGACGATTACAAGGACATCAGAGAGAGTCTAAAAGAGGTTTTTATTGTTACACACCTACCCCTTCTTCACGAGAACGTCGTTCGCGTTTATGCAAGTCGACTCAGAGAGGTTTAAAATATTTTCTTGTTTTGCTTTCATACATAACGCTTCTAAGAAACCTCAAGCTTGCCTATTCATTCAAATAGAATATTGCCAAGGCGGCAGTTTACGAGACAGCATTAGGAATAGCAGTTTTATGCGGCAAGGAGAACTCTTATGGAACGCTCTTAAGGACTGTTTAAAAGGCCTCGGCTTTCTACACGCTAACGCCATAATTCACAGGGATATCAAACCGGTTTGTGCTTTGAAACAAGCACAATTTTCACAGGAAAATGTCTTATTAACGAAGAATTTTCAACCAAAAATAGCCGACTTCGGTATTGCGACGTTGTCGAATCGATGTAGCTTTACTTATGGGCGAGGAACGAAAATGTACATGGCGCCAGAAATGAGCGGAAAAATTCATTCCTCCAAGGCTGACATTTTTAGGTGGATCTTCTTTTGCCTTGGAGTGTAATGATTTAGCCTCGGCGTAGTTTTCTTCGAGTTATTATTGTCGTTGGAAGAGGATACACTTGAACAGCGAAACGCTGTTACTTTTCAATTCAGCGAGCGCCGACGTTATTCAAGTTGGTTGAACAAACTGGGGTTAGTCAATCTACCGCCGCAATTCCTCAAGGCGACCTTTGTCAAAGTGGTTCCTGAGATGCGGGCTATTGTCCTGAGAATGACACGAGAATTGCCCGAGAAGCGTCCTTCTGCGCAAGCCGTTTACCTTTGCATGAATGGGCTTTCCTGGATGGAGCTTTGGAACAATTACGCAAAAATCACAAAAGAGAAGGCTCTCGAAGCAGGCTGGCAAAACAACAACCGCTTAGCAGAATTGAGGTTATTCAAAGAAATGCTTAGGGTTTGCTTCGATCCGGAGAGGCGAATCTGTATTGAAGTGCGCATAAGCTGTATGCGCTTAGATGCGAAGGCTTCGGCCGAAACGATATCAGTCGCCTCTGCTGTTCTGCAAAGTTTTATCCAATATGGTCAGCCAAACGACGTTATCACTGCAGTTAGAACACGATGGTCACTTGATAAGAATTTACTGCGTTGGCGTACTCTGGATACACCGAAAGCGGTCGAGGCAGTCGATGCTTTTCATTTAAAAAGTCTTCGCAATGCCATCTCTTCCTTCAAAATCTCAATTCACAATACTTATTACCTCCGAGAAGCCATAAACTCCATGAAATCAATACATCTTCGCGTCTCAGCAACAAGAAATCTCATGAGTGAGGTATCACATGAAAAGGCTTTGCCTTTGATATTTTTCTCTCTTGAATATGATCTCGCTCGGGATGAGGAACTCATGAAAATCGAGAAGGCCCTTCATGATAAGAATGCCACTAATTACCTTCAGCATTGGAAAAACATCTCAAACCTGAAGCAAGACATCAAACTTAAACCTGAGGAAACATTCGAACTTTTGCACGCTGGGCAATTCCTTGAGGAGCTAAAGTTCGATATTGCTTCCGGAAACAACGAGCTGGTCATCGAATACTCACAGCTCGTTATTGCAGTTGTGAAGCAGTGCCTAGAGCGACCACGTCGCGCCTTATTTGAAGAGCCTCTTTGTTTCAATGACCTATCAAAGCTACTCGACCTCTCTTGGGAACAGGAGTTAACGCTGAGGAGCTGTGGGAAACAGCGATTTGATAACGACGACGAGTTAGCACTTGCTTACGTCAAGCTCGGGCTTGTATTACTTAACAGAAATTTCTTGTCCGGCATAGCAAATATATATAAGGACTATGCGCAGCTGTTTCAGAAAGTGTGTTTTTATGCCCTGAAAGTTCAGAACAAAACAGTAGTTGCAGAGGAAATGCATATCTTATTAAAAACCTCCGAGCGTTTTGACTATTTAAGCGATGTTCACAGCGTCAGAGTGAAAATCAAGCGAAAGCTCGAACGGTTTTAAAGAGAACCCCATTTGTTGCAAAATTATTGAAATTACAGCTTAACACATCCCTGTGCAGAATAAAATGTTTCCGATTACGTTTTCTTCTCACCAGCATCGCTCCGCTCCGCTGGAGCGGTAAGGCAGCATAGTTTCAGAGAGAAAAGAGCTCATTGTGCTTTTGTTCGATTTGTCTTGCCCGAGGAGTACGAACGATTGCGGAAACTTCGAAAGTGATGAAAAAGGGCTTGTTTGTTTCGCCCTGTTCATTTCAAAACTGTTTGCAAGATAAAGTACTTTATTCGAAGGGCTTGTAGATGAGGAAGGGGGCACGGAGGTGTGGGCTGTGGATCACATTGCCGCTGGCGTCGCGGAAGTCCTTTGGATCCATCTCCCAGAGCACCCTCCAGTTGCCCATTTTGAGCAGGGCGAGCTTGCTCTCGATGGCGGTGCCCTCGCCGAAGGCGCCATCAAAGCCTTCCTTCTTGTAAATATCGTCATCGAGATCATAAAAGCGGGTGATGAGGCCGCGACGCTGCTGGGTCGGCACGAGAAAGATGAAGTCGTGGCAGATGACCTTCTTCTTCGCCTCGGGCAACAGCTCCCAGAGCTTCTCGTCGATCTTCGCCAGCATCGCATCGAAGACGGCCAGCTTCTTGCCCATGTTCTTCGGGCCGTCGGGCACGCCGCGATAGCGAATGGAGCTGAGACGCCAGCCGACGAGGCGGCCCTTCTCGTCGTGCATCACACGCGAATAGCCGTCGGCGAGCTTCTCCACGAGGAACTCGTAGTAGGGACGCATGTCCTCGGCCGTCATTCGGCTGTAGACTTGACCCGGCTCCACGTAGGCGGCCGAGTTCAGGCCCAGAAACATGATATCGTCGCCGTCAGCCGGCGTTGCCGGACGGCACGTCACGCCTTTGTAAGTTTCTACAATGCCTTGTGGATGTGGAGGAGGACAGCCCACCGACGCGGTGGATGCGGCTGGCGAGTCGCTGGTGCTGGAAGGCGAGGGAGCGCAGCTGGAGAAGACGACCGGCCATCGGAGAGTTGAAGATACGATTTGAAGCATTCTTTGCATCGTCTCTTGAAAGAAGTTGAAATGATTCGCATAGAGAAAACAGAAATTTCGCATCTCTGTTTTTCATCAACTTCATAGTAGCCGGTGCTCTCGTTATTGGCGTTCAAAGCCCAGTTCAAAGCTGAATGTGAATCTCGTTGAACAACAGAAAGCAGCCATTCGTAGTTTCATTTGGGTAAGTGAACCACGCATGTTCGGAGAAAACAAGTGCAAATTGGGGTTTGTCCTCTCTTGCTGCAACGATCTCGTCATGAAATTAGCACTGACGAAGAGGGCAGAAAAACTTGTGAATGCTTTCATTGTCGAACCGTTATTTTCAAACCTTTGTCATGGATATCCTGTCTATGCCTAACGACCTTCTCGGCTTCTACGTCTTCAAGTTCCTTAACTTGAAAGTCTTGCTGAGACTTCGGCGTGTTTCACCATTATAAAGAGACTTCTTCATAAATAATGCTCCACTTATTAGAAGGACAGGCAGTGGAGTCAAATTGGTTCTTCATTCAGACGCCATTAGTCTACGCGTTCTCGACCTACGTTGTGAGGCCGTCGATATGTCGTTAGCGGAACTCTCAGCCTTCCCACCAATGGAATGAAGGTTTTTCTTAAATGTTCAACTACCAAGGGAATCACGGCCAAAGTTCATTGAGCGATGCCAAACGATAATTTCTGACATAGGACACTTTATCAAAATTATCAGCGTCTTCACAAACACTCACGAAGATGAGCTGCTGGATCTTGCTCCGATCCTTCCTTCGACAGTCCGTGAGCTCGTCTTTAGAAAGACCTGCGAACAGAATGGAAAACCGTGTTGTGTGAATCATGTTTCGACTGCTTCAAAGGAGAACCTCTTGAAGATTCTTGAATCTCTTCCGAACCTCCACAGTCTTCGCTTGCGGACTCAAAAGCCATTGTCGAAGCAATGCATGAAACCCCGCTCAAGCTTATCGTCAATCTTTGGTGGGCTCTTTACTGAGAAGAAAAAGGTATCACTATGTGACAGGAACCTCTTTCAAGCCCCCACTGGGCCGCAATGATGACGTTATAGTGACCAAACGAGATGGCGGATTTTTGAAGGTTCTACAATTCCATAAACCGATCGAAAGATGCCATTTATTTCGTTCGCTTTGTGACTCCTGAAGAAGATACACGACTGTCTAAGATGAAAATGCGGTGGGAGAGTCAGTAAAGGCCTGAAGGTTTTGTACTTATTGAACATTCAAAGAGCAAGGCTTCAGTCGCTTGTTTCTTTTGCTTGGGGAAGACATGGGGAAGAGGATTGAGCAAAAGACTTCGGCAAATACGAATCTGAAACGAGAATGCCAGCTGTTTTGAAAGTGTACATGTGAACAGGATATCCGTGCGGAATGACGTGCTGCACCTTCTGTAATCGCTGAAACCGACGATTTTTCAGAGCAAAGCAAATCACTCAACACCCACCATTTCAGTACATTCCTTCATCACCACTTGGCCAGCTGAACGTAGGACTGAAAGCGAATACGGATCTAGAGGAAAGATGAAGCGAGAGAGAACCGTTATCATGTGGAAAACCTCTTGCGCACTTTGAGGCGAACGTCGAGACGTCGTAACACGGCGAAGCCAACTTCCTAAAATTCGTGGTGAAGAAACAATTATCGATCCCATATACTCACTGCTTTCATATACAGAACTTTCCCATCTACGGGCTAATCACGCGGTTTCATTTGTAATTCACAATTGAGCGAATGTCCTTCTTTGTGGTCGTCGTGAGGCGATAAACAACCGAACACAATTGAGAGAAGAAAATATTCCACTTGCAGTGCGGATCCTCAGCAGCAGCATTAATGGAAGTTCTGTTGCAGATATGTGTAGCTTGCGGCGAAACTCACCCATTTTGTTGCTCTTCAATTTCCCCTTTCAGTTTGTCCTGCCTTCTTGCATTGTCCTTCGGTTATGACCAAGCGAACGAACCCGACTTCAATTGCCTTTTAGTAGAATCGCTTTAGTTTAAACCCGAGTGAAGCCGACGACTTATGCGCAAGTGGACAATGTGCAGATAGCAAAAATGAGCTGTTGTACAATTTCACTGTTTCACGCACTCTTAAAGTTCGTCACTGCGGCGCAAGGACCAGTATCTGGTGAACCTTCGTGTTTGTCTTCTTCAAGAAAACGCTATTTACAGTTCGCAGAGCAGCTCCAATTGTTTTGAGCTCCTCTTTTTTTCGTTGAATCTTTTTTCTTTGGTTTCATCCGTTGCTCATATGATTTGGCACAAAGTCCGCTAATCTCGTGCCGGGATCAATTTTCTAACTCACGATATTCAGGGCATTTGACCGTTTTTGGTGATCACTCACTCAGAACGAATTCCCTAGATCTAGCCACCCTCCTCGTCCGGGCCACTCGCCAATCTCCTCCCGTTTCACTTGAACGGCGATGACAGCGATTCTGAAAGGAGAACAGCAGTTGACTGTGAGTTGCTTTTGAAAGTCACGAAAGGCAACCAAATATCTTTGTGGGAAGGCGTGCAAGATCATGTGTAATCGCTGAAACGGGGAAAATTTCACAACGAACCAATCCTTCAGCACCATCAATCTCTCATTTCTTCATCAACAAGAACGTGTGACAAAAAGTGAAATGTGGATTTGAGGGAAAAATGAAACAAGAGAGAACCGTTTTCATTTGTGAAGAAGACGAATTTCCAGCCAAGATGTTCCGCTCCCCTCCCACTTCTCGTAACTGCCGTCAGCAGGTCAACATGCGAGCAATATCGACTTGTTGACGTCTCCCCCTTTCATTCAAAGCCTGTCGCGTCGCTCAATGTGCTCTCATCGCCAGCGAACTATTGCAGTGAAAGAAGTCCTTGTAGGTGGTAGTGATGCCGTCCTTGCCGGGTGCCATTCCGCCGCGGGTTCTTCGTAGAGCTTCCCGAATCTCCAATTCCAGGGTTGGCGGCGTGTCGTCCGATGGGTGGTCGGAATCGAAGTCGACGTCCACTTACTTCCGATAGAGTGGGTTGTACAATAGAAGGTAATCACGTCTTTCAGCTCGTCTTCCGTCCTTGTCAGGGTTCCATCAGGCTTCTTCAGTTGGGCGACCCGACACACTGTGCTCGCTTCTTCAAGCTTGTTCGGCATTTCTTCATCAACAGTGCAAAGTGGATTGCTAGAGGGAAGATGACGCGAGAGAGGACCTTTATCGTGCGAAATCCTAAGCTGGCTTTGAGACGAACATTGAGGCGCCGACGGCATTGAGACTTCAATTCGCCACGAAAAAAGTTGTCTGTTCCTTCAGCCTATTCCCAACTGATTACGCAATTCTGTTTGCTCATTACTTTCAAGAACTCATGAAACCGACATGTCGCTTAGCATTCATGGCGAAGAGACACAGTACTAATTGTAAGCAGCGTGGACAAAGCGAAATGCACTTCGTTCATGTGCTTTTATTGCTCTTTCCAACATGCAACTACTTATACAATAAGACAAAAACTTGGTCATGCAAGTACTAACTGACTTCAAGCAGCAGTGAAACCGCCGATTGTGTGAAGATTTCAAAATCCGCCCACAATCGTTCGTGAAATTCCCTACTCACGCACATTTGCTTACGTAGACGTTATGATCTCAAATTCTCACAGTCGCAATTCACGTTTTGAGGAGAGAAGAAGACATGGCACTCCGAGCATCCACTACCATCCACTATCCAAACGCTTTTCAGGAGCTTAACTTTTAATCATTGAAACATACAAGCCATGCGTTACAAACTGTTATCATTGATCTCCAATTTTGAGTCCGAGGAGACAACAAGCGGTTGTGTTGACCAAAACAGTGACGAATCCCTTCAACCTCGCCGCTCTCGGTCACTCATTTGTCTCCTCTCCCTTTGGCGACACTTGAACGACCTACAGGTTTTGCCATTCTGGAAGAAACGAGGAGAAGGATGGCGCAAATGTTTTCAGCGAAAATCGATTAGGTAAACTTTATCGGTTCACAATAAGTGGAGTCTGAAAGACACAGAGAGAGGATTTGCCAGAGCCGTGCAAGCTACAATGGAAACAAAATGTTTGAAGAATTGCGATTACAAAGCTCTCACCGTCAAAGTGCGAACATATAGCAAGTTAGTCATTGCCAATGTGAAGCGACTGAAACCGGTCAGTACAACGGAATGGCTGTGAAGTCCGCATAATTCTGCGAAACTCTCTCATTATACTCAAGGAGACAGACGACGGATAAACAAACGATGAGAAATTGAGCAATAAAAGCATTTCAGTTGAAACGGGGATCTGACTCACCAGCAGTGACAACTTCTACTGCAGACATACTTAGCTTGTGCGAAACTCACTTCGTTGCTCTTCAGTTCTTTCTCCTTGCATTCTTGGGCGTCACTTGGCACTGACCAATTTAACAAGATCCTTCGTCAATCTCTCCCCTATCCACTTGATCGGGGATGACGGCGAATCTAAAATGAGAATGTCTGGAGAGTTGCCTTTGAAACAGTGCGCGTGATCCGCTCATCTTCGTGGAAAGGTGTGCAATATCTAATGCAATCGCTGAAACAGAGAAAATTTCACAGTGAATCCAATCGCTTAGAGTCACTCTATTTCTCAGCATTTAGATACAGTAGTCATCAACACTTAGTCAAACGAACGTGGGACTAAAAGCGAAATGTGGATCTAGAGAAGAAATGAAATGAGACTGAACCGTCGTCGTATGCAAAACTCCATGCTTTGAGGCAAACGTCTAGACGTCGACGTCATGGAGGAGTCACTTAGTCGCTGAGAGACAAAGTTGCCTACTCCCAAGATCAAACATGGCGAATTTGGAAGAGTGATGAGCATGAACAAAGCCGGAATTGAGATACCGTTACAGAGAAAAACTGAAGCGTAGGGTAATCAATGAGCGAGAACGTTGCGTGGCCATCCAGATGTGTAGCGGCTGAAACCGGCACTGTTTGTATTTGCGAAACCCAATGCGGTTCACATCGAGACCAGGGCTGCGCGGAATTCCGCTTCCGTCTTCCGCTTCCGTGACTTCCGCACTTTTTTGGCACTTCCGTGCTAATTCCGCTTCCGCTTCCGCCAAAATTATACGGAGTTCCACGGAATTCCGCGAAATTCCGCCATTTTGAGCGATTTTACTTCCGCTTCCGCTTCCGCGGAAGTCCAAATTGTCAGTTCCGCGCAGCCCTGATCGAGACGTTGGCTCATGGAAGCGTCTAGTAACCGCAGTGAAACAAAGTTGTCAACAAGTTCGCTTTCATTGTTAGTGATTACATGTACTCTTCAATGCTTTTCGTGAGGTCTAACTGGTTTCAAACCGCAGTGAAACCGACGGTTGTGCAGATGCGAAAATCCAGTGTCGTTCATGAAAATCCCCCCACTCACGCACATTCGTTTATGTAGACGCGATGCCCTCAACTCCTCACTGTCACAACTTTACGTTTGGCTTCCAACGTTTACTATCCAAACGCTTTTCAGGAGCATCAATAGTATTCACTGAAACAGGCAAGTTATGCATTAATGCAAACTGCCATCTTTGATCTCTAATTTCGAGGGAAGAAGAGAATATTGTCTGAGGAGCTACAAGTTATGTCGAGCGCAACAGGGACGAATCCTTCGACCTCGATCCCGTTCTCGTTTGCTCATTCGTTGTCTATCTCTCGTCTACACTTGAACAGGTTTGAAGTACACATCTGAAAGGGACCGTTACTGCCGAGTGACTAGCCCAGACGACCGATCCATGCAGGCACTAATACATACAATTCAATCCACCAAGAGATGCATGCTACTACGTTCGTTAATTACGCTTTGCGAATGGGAAACGACTGAAACCGGTCAATGCAACGGGATTGTCGTGGATGATCGAGCAAAGCTCTCTAATTGTACTCACTGAACAGATGACGCGATAAACAAACGATGAGAAGTTGACTCAGTAATGCATTCCACTTGGAACGGAGATCTGACTCACCAGTACTTCTAACTGCTGGAATGTTTAGCTTCTGCGAAACTCATTTCATTGCTCTTCAGTTGCTTTCTCCTTCTTGCAGCGTAGCTTCGCATAGACCAATCTAACAAGATCCTCGGTCAATCTCTTCTCTGTTTACTCGAACGGCGGCGACGATGAATCTGAAACGAGAATGTTTCAATTTTAAAGTGAATTCTTTTGTGTGTGCCGGCAGGCGAGGGAGTCAATGATCTTAGTGGAACGGCGTGCAACATCTTATGATAGCGCTGAAACCTTCAAAATTTCGTAGTGAATCAAATCGATCAAAATCAACACCATCCTAAGGCATGTGTATACTTTTATCAACAATCGGTCAACATAATGAAAATGGGGGACAAAGAGAAAAGAAAAAGATGAACCGTTAATATTGGCCGCAAAATCTTATGCCGACGGAGATTGTGAGACAAACCTCGAGGCGTTGACGACTTCGGCAATTCTTGCAGAATCCGTGATCAGCTTTTCCAGAAGTTGTCTCGTCACATATTAGCATTTTCTTTTAACGCACTGCTTTCTCAAATACTTGAAACAAACGCTTCTACGATTACAAGTGAGCGGTTTTTGCTTTTGAACAGAGCCAATGGTGTATTGTAAACTTTTTCCGACTTTGAAATTTGCTCATCTAATGAAACCTACAAGTTTCTCATCGTGGATCAAACTTGTATCGTGCAGGGAATTTTCAAGAAGGACAGAAAAGAATCAGGAGCCCATTGAAATGACACGCACAACGGCAATAGCAGAATCAACGTAATCTTACTTTCCAAGCCAAGTGAGTAGCGGTTGAAACCGCAGGTCTGAGAGCGCATTGCAGTTTTTCATCAAAGCCATAGATCTTCGAGGACAGGGCGTAGAGGCGCGAGCAGGAGAAAAACCAAGTTTGCTCCCCTCCCCACTCCCAACCGCCGGCCACGTGACTGACATCAACATGTCAACAGAGCAATATCGAGTTGTTGATTTCTTCCCACCCTCATTCAATGCCTGTCGCCTCACTCAGTGTGCCTCCTCGTCAGCGTATCATTGCAATGAAATAACCTTTAAACTCAAACCCTCAAAAGAAATCGAAATGGGTCAGAACTCCTTGAAGAAGACAATGGCACGAGAGTCGTCAGGAGGTTCGCGAAAGGTTGTCGGCAGCTCTCCGTCAGGCTTTCTCAGCACCTCTCTGAATGGCACTTCGCAGATCTTTCGATAGCCGCCCTTGATCAGGAGCTCTTGACTCTCGGGTGACCACGCGAATGAAGCGATGCCTCCATAGCCGTCGGCCTTCACACTCAAAGTGATCTTTCATAACTTGTCTTACCTTCAGTTTCTGAGGAAGAAAGTTGTGCGTTGAAAGCAAGTGTGCGACACCTCGACGACGATACTTTCCGCGGACGTTCGATATTTCGCGCATTATTACCTGAATTTATCGTAACGTTTTTAAAAAAAATGATTAAAACCTTGTCAATGTGTGCGGGTGTGAGGTCCCAGAAGACCTTGGTTAGCTTTTCGATTCCATTCACTAAAAGACAAAATAAGAATGTTGAAGATATGATACCGGTTGCATCGATTTGCTCGTTACCCGTTAGAGAAGCAGTCTCATCGTTTCGTCTCCGAGTATCCCAGACTCGAAAGCCAACCAGCTCGTCTGTGTACTAAACCTCCAGTTCATTGACTGTGAATGGTTGTACGATAGATCAAACTTTTTGAGGCAAATGAGATGCAAGCCAGACCTTCAAGAAGACACCATAGGAAAATGGTTCCTTTATGCCCGTCTGAAAAATGTCGCGAAAAACAGTTGAACCGTTTTCCGGGGTGATATGAAGACTCTGCAAACAAGATTTTTTTTTCGATTTTCTTCTTTTATTTGTTCTTACCCACGTTAGAGGTTCCGTGTGAAAGTAATCGGACCGAACAAGCCGAATGAAAGCTTCCTGGTCCTCAGGCTTCAGTCGACGAACCGTGATGTTTTTGAGAAAATCCATTTCCACCGAGTAAGCTGCAGCGATAAAGTGAAGGCAACAAGAAAACAGACCTCTGGTGAGAGCGTAGAACAGGCGACGCTGTGCATTCATTGTTTCTTTCGAAAGTCTAAATGAATCTTTACTAATCGACAAAGAGCAAGATGTCAGCGCTTGAAGAGAGAGGAAAAATGACAAAGAAGAAAAAGAGAGGACTATTTACTCCTCGCACATGCTCATGTGACACGCGCGCGCTGCACTGCCAAAGACCAGGGCGCGCGTGGCTTATCGCGAATTTGTTTGTTTACGTCGAACGACGACAAGATAACCTTTTCATATATAATCCGCAAGTTCTCTGATGGAGTGAGGGACCTGACTTTTCTTGTGGTTATGCAAAAAGTTTGTGGAAACAACTTTTCTAGACTAATTAGGCGATGAGAAATCGATTGGCACCAAGAACAGACCATGTTTAAATATGAAAAGTTGAGTAACAGCCATTTCGGTACTTTTTCAACTAAAAATTTCAAACAAAAACCAAGAATGCGCCAGCAAATTGGACAGTGTTTGGCGCGCACTTGGTGTGCGCACCTGAAGTGCGCCCAAGCTTTCAATTTCGGCCCAGCTTGGCTAGGCTTGGCTAAACACGCCGTTTGCTTAGAGAGTTGCTCGAGCTAGACAGAATTGAGAGCTGCAACTTCTTAAACCGACGTAGCCACGGCCTTATTCTGCCCTCATCGAATAGGCTTAGCTCTTGGACCAAAGCCTTCACTCTGCAGCTGCCATCATCGAATGGGCTTAGCTGGTGAACGGTCTTATTCTTCAGTAGCTGCCAGGTCCGATCCCCTTACAATTAGACCGACGTAGCCACTGCCTTATTCTTCAGTCGCTGCCAAGCCTGATCGTGAGCTGATCAAAGCCTTCACTCTGCAGCTGCCCCATCAAATACACTTAGCTCTTGGACCAAAGCCTTCACTCTGCAGCTGCCCTTATCGAATGGGCTTAGCTGGTTGACGGCCTTATACTTCAGTGGCTCCCAGGCCCGATACCCTTTGACCGACGTAGCCACGGCCTTCTTCTTCTCGCTGCCAGACCCGATCCCCTTAGACCGACGTAGCGACGGTCTTCTTCTTCTCGCTGCCAGACCCGATCCCTTTAGACCGACGTAGCCACGGCCTTCTTCTTCTCGCTGCCAGGCCCGATCCCCTTAGACCGACGTAGCCACGGCCTTC
>JAQIXL010001956.1:0-14998 GCA_034700245.1 Poikilolaimus oxycercus | reverse complement strand
ATTTTCACCGACTCTCTTCAGCAGTTTTGTTTAGCGTGAAAAACTGCACAGGATAAGCCCAAAAGCAAGCAAAAAAATTTTTGGTGGTCACTGACCTCTTTGATTCTTGCAGAGAAGGCGTGTTAAAAGTTGAATTGATTGTTCGACATACCGCCATGCCACATTTAGAGGCTTCTTGGCAAACGATGTATATTCGAGAGTGTATTGAAGAAGGGTTCCCATGCACTCGGGATGAGTCCTGATCTGTTCAAGCAAAATATTGCATGTAAGCAAGCGCTTTTCGTTGCGAACCTCTTTCTCCGCTAATACAGTGATCTTCATGGCGGCTGTGGCAAGAGTGTTGAGAATGAGGATTCGACGACGGCGATTCTGCGTCCACGGCTCTTTTTGCGGCGAAGTGGCCACCCTTGCGTAGTCAATCGACATGGTCGACACAATGAATGAGGAAAATGTTGCCAAAAAGTGCAACATCACTGTTGAAGGAATGGCTAAGTAAAGGTACCTAAACATCTCAATAATTTCGCAAAAAAATCCAGCAAACCATGCTTCACTCAGAACAACACTTTGAGCCGCTTCGCTGACATAGTCGAACGGCTTAAACGCAAGAGTGGCCAGAATATACGCGAGATCGCTGAGCATTAATGCTTTCTGATAAAAGTTCATATCGTATTTCGAGTCTTTAAATACAATGCTGCACTTAAAGTTTGTTGTTTACACAACAGCTCTAACCTTTGGAGAAGGATGAAAAGGTAGGCGCCAAGGGCGCTTAGAACAAGAATGGTCGTAAATCCGCACAGAACCCAGAGTCTAGGTACAGGAATGTTTTCCAAAATGATGTCCCAACCTCACGGTGAACTGTGGCAGCGGCGTTGCGACGCATCTCAAAAAATCATTTGTTGAATTAAGCACGTCAAAATCTTCCATTCACGACACTCTTTGCGATCCACTCAATAGAGCTTCTTAGAGAACTAAAGAATTGTAAGCATTGCGAAACACGAGCACGCAAAAAATTCCTTCAATTTCTCAAATTCGACAACGGCAGCCGTTCGTTTCTCGCTTCCGCGTCGAAATACGGCAGTGCGTTGCGAGGCCTCTGAATCGGACCATTTGTTGTCTGCTCCTCCCGAGCCATTGATTGACAACATCCACACAAGACGGCAAGTTGGAAGCCGACCTTCCACGGGAGGTACTTAGAACTCAATTGCCCAACAGTTCCACCTAAACAAGCTGAAAGACGCGACAATTTTGCGAAGTTTCCAAAGAGTTGAAGCCGAAATACAATACTTCGTAAAATAGTTTGCGAACGGGCATAAACGTTTCCACCCTTCCTGGCCCTTGCAAGACTCTGATGACGTTGCCGATGATGCTTCAGACGAAAGCGATGGTTTCTCTCCCGCTCGCGTCGACGAATGCCAGACGGCAAATTTTCACGCTTTTTGAGCGGAGGGGGTTTCAGCCGTCGGTTTCGACCTTCTATTCAATTCTTGCAACGCGCTCTTTGTACGAGAGTAATAACGGCAACATGGAACGCGTTTTTTGGAAGGCTGTCTAGCAACGCGGCAACTTTTTTGTGTTTCAATTCGGCCTTCGTTTTCGCCTCTCCGGGCATTATTCCGCTGGTTGACAACATCAGGCTAGAGACACAAATTTTTACCCATTGGTGCGCCGTTATATCTTCGGGAGACGCACACGATGGTAGCGAAACCCCTTTAGAAATCGAAGAAAAGATGGCCAAAGACGAAAAAGTGCAACTCATAACTGGCCATCCCAATATTTCCTCCATCACGTCGCGCAAATAATCACCAACATCGAAACCCTTTGCAAAATCGCCTCGATGCTCGACCATTTCGTCACATAACCAGCGGAGTTCTTCCACGCGTCGTTCGTCGAACTTCAAAGCGAAATGGCATCCATGAAACAGTCAAAACGTCGCATGATGTTGGCCAAAGGGCTACCCAAATTCAAACAAATGCTACAGCAAAAACTTGCCTGTTTTCCTGTGCGGCAAACATTTTGAACGTCTGTTTGCGATATACGGCGTCCTCAGATCATGCACTTGACATTCTATTGTCTACGAATAGACGAGCAGGAGTTTTAACGCGTTCAAGCACCAGAGTCGCTTCGATACCTATAAAGGAATTTAATACTGCAAAATCTTTCGTGAGAAAAATAACAAATTGTTTTTTGCCTTTTTTTCCTGCACCAAGCGTTTCCACAACACAAATTGTCAAGCACCTAAATTGCCTGCGTTCAGCAGTTTGCGATCTAACAATAAGCTCGTGTTCGGCTTTTGCCTTGGAAACGACGGCGTTCGTTCCGTGAATGCACGTACATTTCAAATCGCACTCCATTGAGCTGTTTGCAATATTTCTATCGGTTTTGGGGGACGGGAATTGAAAGAAAACTCGAAAATTTTTATGGCTTTGCCCGAATTTGCATTTGCTCCGCTAATGGCGGTGTGCAACCCGCTGCAGGTACGAGGTAAGTGAATTGAAACAGTTGACCTTGAGATAACTGTTTTCTAGCGGTGCTGCGGCCTTCAGGCTCGCACCCGCCTCCGATGTTTCCGGACGACTTTTATCGTTACCGAATTTTTGGAAGGCTCGCTCTGCGAGTCCAATAAGACATGAACTACGGGAATGCTTCTCGATATCGAGAAGCAATTTTGCAACACACTTTGCAAAAGGTAGAGTTGAGGTTGAAAAGACGAAAATGCGGATTGCAATGCAATCATCGGCATGTTTTTGGTGCACGTATTCGTTCTTTCAGTTATGACTTCCCTATGGTTTGCAAGCGAAATGGATTGAACTCTTCTTCCTTGCTGAAGCACTGCAACAGCGGAAGAATTTCCATAGTCCTGAAGTTTAAAGCTAGATACAAATATCGTCACAGACACTCTCTATCCGATCAATGGCTATGAAGCTTTTGCCACGCATTCATCTGGCAATGTTCCTTCACGGCCATGTCCTCTTTCTTCTTTCCACCTGTGCCTTCAATGTCGTCTTCGCTGCTGACATCCTCACGATAGTGAACCAAGTCTGGAAAGCACTTGATCCTGATAATAACGGCCTCGCTGGGAACGAAGTCCCACAACTTATTGAGAAAGCGTCAGTTTTTATCTTATTCGTGTGTCGAAGCCAAATTTTTGCAATGCGAAATGTTCAGCTTCCCTCTACTGGACGCAAACAAGGATAACAAATTCGATCGCACTGAACTAGCGAACATCCTCAAGACCTACCAGATCCCTGAGGATATCTTCAAGAAGGTCATTCAGGGCAAGGACGATGGACGTGCTGCTTACACGCGTCAAGAGTTGGAAGTTCTCTCCTATAAAGTGTAAGCTTCATTGATTTTCTTCAACAAACATCGCAGATTCGATGAAGTGGACGGCAATAAGGATCAGAAAATCGATTCGGGAGAAGTTGTCGTCTATGGGCTAAAGCTTGTTCTCGGCTAACATGAAAACTTCGTAATAAAGTGCTGAAACTGTCCATCTATTGTAGATCCTCTCAGCGCATCGTCATTTTGAAGCTGTCATCACTTCCCTTTGAAAAAAAGGAGAATTCATCTTGCTGGTCAAAATTGTAAGGTGCCGATAAGAACGCTGATGTGTAAACCCGCTGCAACTGTCAGCGACAGTCATGTCGCAGAACATTTTGCCTTGAACCCACATTCCTGTAATCGAGCACAATGGGAGCTGCTCCGAGCGTCGTTGAATCTCTGCGAGAGAAGATTGTTGTGGCAAGTGGAAAGAGTGCATTTGTGCAAGTCTCGCGAGGCACGACTGGGTTCTTAGTGTTCGTCGTTTTTATGTTCATGTCGTCGCACTCTGAGGAACGAAAGCGAAATAGCGAAGAACGTCGGATGTTGATCGAGGCGCTCATCGAGTCTAACGAACGCTACTCCGACGAGAACGAGAAGCTCAAGCAACGAATTGCGAAGTACGAGGAAGAGAAGCTGAAGACGCAGAAGAGCAGTCGCTGAGCTTTATGCTCACCAAGACAAACCCAAAGGCCCTCTTTAGGGCCACAAATGAATTTTTGGAACGAGAGCCCCCGAGCGGGGATCTCAGTTATCATTGCAAAGGATTACTTGGTTTCATGGAAGAGGAAAGAAAACCTTTCGATCATTGTTCGAATTTCACATACTGTGAAAAAGCAAAGAAAGCCTATTTGTTCTACAATATATCAGCCAGTGAAAACTTTATTGATTGTCGCCGAGTCACCGACACGCGCCACGGAAAAATTGATTCGTGAAGTCAAAGGCTTAGAATGCGATCGATTCTTCTAATCGTTCGTATTTGCGCTTTCTAGATATTGTACATCCTTCCCGCTTCGTCCTGTGAGGGCACCGCCTGTGGTCAGCCGATTTTCGTCAAATGTCCGCGCTCGATGTCGTTGTCTGTTTTGCCGACCTACAAGTTCACCGACGAGCCCATCCACAACGAAGAAGACTCGCAGTTTTCGAAACGTTGACTCCGGTTCGAAATGAGCAAATAAAAGCTTCATCGTGAGCTAAAGTCCACTTACGATATTTCACTGCACGATCGATAAGCTTTATTCCACATCACTTTTATTACAAAACGCGCAATTCGTCCAAGTTTGAGAGGTCTCAGGTGAGGTGTTAGAGGCGAACGACTTACCAGTACAATTCTTAGTTGGCGGTTTCCCGTGATTTCTTATAGCTTTAGAAGACGGAGGTCAGATACAATTGAGTACAAAGCAAGCAATCAACATGCAGCAACGGCTAGGAGTCACGGGCTTAGAGGCTTTTGAGAAGAAAGGAGAAAATCCAGGTAAAATGTGTCTCACAGATGGCGCTGCATCTGTGGAGCTGCCTGCTGGAAGGGAGACTCGAGGGCGCCGCGGTACATGTTGGCCGTCTGCTCGAAGGCAATCGCTGCAGTTCGCATCACCATCGGCCCCAGGCCATGGGAGAGCTGAAGAGAAACCAGACTTTTATATGTTTCAAGCAACTTACAAGGCTGAAGTTATTGAAGGCGAGTTGAAGATCGGCGTCGTGGTGTTGTGGCGGACAGCTGTTGGCGAGCGGCGACTGGACCTCGTTGCAGATCTGCTTGAACTCGTTCATGATTCGCCTGCAAAACGACGGTTTTAAGTGACTCATAAATATTTCCAGGTCAATAAAGTTTTAAGTAATGGGAGCCGGAGTAGCTTGTTGTCAGTTCTGACATCGTTTCTCAAGATCTCGGTTTCTATCGTTTCCCATCTACTGGAAGCGAATCCACTTTCAATGCTGACAGGATTCTTGTGTTTTGGTGTAATCAGTGCAAGGTTTGAAGCTGTTCAAGGGTGATTGGCTCTCAAACTCACACGAATCCCTCGATGTCTCGAATCTTCTGTTGGACAAGATGATGACCGCCGTGATCGGTCTTCCTCTTCAGGTGAACGGCGATGTGACCACAAGGAAAGGCGCGTTGCACCACGTCGTCCATGTCCGTGCCGAGTCGAGCCGCTTCTTCTGAAAGTAATCACTTGAAAGCTCATCATGAAGCATTTGAAAAGCACACTCTCAAGGATGCACCTTCAATGAGAGCGGTGAAAGAGTTGAGCGCGAGGCCTTTGCGACGACCCGGCGGCAGCGTGATGCCGCGACTCGCCAGCTCCTCGCGCATGTCGCTGCCACCCTTCTTCGTTTTCGCCCTGAAATCTCGCTTTGAAATCTCGATTCAACAGCTTCTTCGATTTCATTACGGTTTCAAGCCATTTGTATTTTCTTCTAAAATTGGGAATTGGTAATGCCGGTGGTGCTCCCATGCGGTTTCAACATCTCGTGAGTATCAGGTCACATTTAAATCTCGAAAGGTTTCTTCCATGCGATTTGGCTGCCCTCTTTGGTATTGAACCACATGTTTGAACTTGAATACTTCAGCGAGATCGTTTTCAAATTTCAATCCTCCGCCGGGCGCCACATTTGATTCCTCAGATTTTCCTCTGTCTACCGCAAGTCCTCCCCTCATCGTGCCCTTCTCAAGTCAATAAAGACCCAAAAGAGAAGAAGAAGGAAGAAGAACAATTATCCGGTGTCGGCAAACGTCTCGAGAGGGCACGAGCCGGGGCGTCGCCGGCGGCAAGTCTCTCGACCTCCTCCCGCCTCACTTTCCTTTCTCCAGCCATCTCCTCTCATGCCCCGACCTCCCGTTCTCTTTTGGAGATTTCAAACTCGACCCACTCAAAGTTGCTACAGTACCCCTTTCAAAAGTCGACTGACAATGAGAGAACGAAAACGAACTTTCTCAAAATGGCTCCGAGAATCGAGGAGTTAAGGCATTCGGGCGGTTGGACTCGCCGATAGATCTCGCCAATGGTCACCGTGTACTTGTGGTGAAAGTTCATGACATTCAGTCTGAAACACAACTTTGTCGGGTTTGTGCCTTGCAAAC
The DNA here is from genome assembly GCA_034700245.1 of Poikilolaimus oxycercus. Lineage (NCBI taxonomy): Eukaryota > Metazoa > Nematoda > Chromadorea > Rhabditida > Rhabditidae > Poikilolaimus > Poikilolaimus oxycercus. Next base: position 8,595 of record JAQIXL010001956.1, on the reverse strand, counting down.
CGACCTTCCAGGCACGTCCATGAAGGGCTCCTGAAGTCGGTTCGGATCCATGCTCTTCGGCAGGAAAGTGGCAAGATTTGTGTTGAGATGCAGGCCATCCTCTTCACCTTCCGAATCCTCGTCGTCGTTCTCTGGAAACCGTTGCCCATTGAAACTTGTCATAACTATGTTTCACCTTGCTGAATCATTTGAAGATTTTGACGTTGTGAAGGCGGCGAGACGACGATTCCCGATTCGTTCGAGGTGGCCGAGTCATCGGAACCTCCTCCACCTCCACCGCCACCTCCTCCGACATCAACTGACTGCTGTGAGAGATTCATCATGGGAGCCGAGGTGGTCATGCTCATGTACTGCTGAAAAAGCTCGCTTCTCATATGTTTCAATCACTTACCTGAGGGAAGAAGCCCTGTGACGGCCATGCTGGATGACCTTGAGCATCGGCCGGACCTGAAATCATTCGTTCTTGTGATGAATTTTGCAATTCCTACAGTAACCTAGCGAAGTTCGGAACTCCATCTCGGTCTTGCGAAAGAACCTAGAGGGCTTTTAGTTTTGTAAACTCGTTGTTGATAAGTTTCAAGAAAACTCACTCATGAAGGGCATAGGGAAGGACTGGACGCCGGGCATCGTCGACATTCCCGTCATTGGCGTCGAGGTGTAGAAGGCGGCATGAGGAGGCTGAAAGCTTGAGTTTCACATTTTCAAGTTTTTTGAAGTTTCCGAAGGAGAAATCAACGAAATAGCAATTGTGCTCATGAACTCTTTCACGTTTGAAACACAAACAAACTTCATCTTTCCCCCTCTCAAAAAAAGGGAAAGTCTTCACCATGAAAGAGTAAGTCTGCGGAGTCTGCGGAAAGTACGACGACGCGGCCGTCCAGTCGACCATCGCCTTGCCTTCAGGTGACTGAAACGGTATTGTTTACCAAACCGCAAAACAACAAATAACATCGTAAATACGTAAACAAAGCAAGGACCCAACCTCCAGCCTCGGTCTCTTGAGGTCCGGATGCATGTTCATTCCCATAGCCGTTAAGTGTTGCTCCTGTTGCTGCTGAAGTTGTTGTTGCTGTTGTTGCTCGGACATTTCTGTAAGCAAACAAAGAAGTAAACAAGTAAACGCCGCCGCGTACAAACTCTCGCACCAACGCGCAGCCGCGAAAAGCCCCTGGGGCAAGGTTTTCTTCGTCGAAACCTGCCCGCTCTCGTGAAATCAGTACAGAACTTGGCGCGAAACGACCGACTGAAAGAGTAAGTGGACGACGAGGGGGCGGGGGCTAGCCTCTGGTATCGCCCCTTCTAGACAATTGAAAGGAGAACGACGGCGGTCAGCCTGAAATGTCTGCGACCTCCACGGAGAGGGCAGTCTCTGACCGCGCCCCGGCTCTCGGTGTCCTGTGAGTCGAGGCGGCTCGCGCAAGGTGCGAATCGAGGGAAAGGCAGAGAGACTGTCTCACAAAGTTGCTCAAGGTCTTGGGCAGTGTTGAACATGTCGGAAAACAGGCCGCAGAGCCGGTTGATTGTCAAGCTTCGCTCTTACTTTGTCTTTCGCAAGTTTAGAAACGCACAAGCCACTGTTCGAAATGAATGCTGCAATCCAATCCAATTCCATTCTGCTGCTTTTTAACGTCTGCGGTTTCTTGTGACTACTGCTTGACTGAAGTTGAATCTCACTAATAGGTGAGACGAAACACACAAACCGCTTGTGGGAACCTTGAAACCTGCCGTTGCAAAAGAAAACCTGCAGAAGCAATGGAAGAAAAAGCTACGCCACCGATTGATGTGCAAATAATTGTCTCAGTTTATTTCAAACCTGAAACCGCGTTGTTCTCAACACTTTCTTGTTGACCATCGTCCCCGCTCTTTGGTTACCGTATCCTCCAATCCCTGTCTCACATCGGGAGGTGGGGGAAAGGAGCTAAAATTAACCGAGAGACCCTTTTCGCCGTCCGAAAATAGAGATGAAACTTCGCGTCCATTTTTGCCAGGCTTTTTCTTGCTCGGGGTTAAATCTAACTTGTTTCCCCACGTCCCCGGCATCCGGCGTTCATTATGAAACCAAGGAGACAGCACCTTAGACCTAGGAAGTTGGACATCGTAGAACGAATAGGATTGGCGACCAAACGTGCGTTTCACCTTGCGCAGCTTGCGGTTTCAACTGTCAAGTAAATAATCCAAAATGGGTCGCTGCGAGCTTCCGCCGCGAACGCCTCTGCGGGCGAAAATTTACCCATTTTGACGACTGAATTTACTCGTAACGCTTGAAACCGTCAAGTGATTTCGGTGCTTGTCAGCTTTCATTTGATGACTTCACGTACTGAACCCCGGCGCGACTACGCGGCAACTGGGCGGCCGCATATAAGGGGCAATTTCGTTCGGCCATTTCCCGCGTACTTGCGTCGGGGTTTGGTCGCAGAGCTAGAATGGCCCAAAATGGGCTACTGTAGCCTTCCGAGGGGTCTGGTCACCTGTGCCAATGGCTACACACCTAGTTCGACAAGAAGCACCACACGATCTACATTTTCTGCGCCATATTCAAAATCTTCCACACAAACTCCTTTGAGTCTTTCAACTCATTCATTGAGGCCAACTGTTTGCCCTTCTGGTTGGATGCTATCTGCTACACAGCAAGATAAGTGCTATTATTTTTACACGGAATCTGTAAGGAAACCTTCAATATTTTCATTGGTTAAGTCTCCAGATGACCTATTTCAACGCCTCTCGCATGTGCCGTAGCTACTTCGATACATCGGTTGTTTTGAGTATCAAAAACTCTTTCGAAAACAGCGAGATTCGAGGTTTGTCTTTTATGGTACTCTAGGTTTTTTTGTGAAGATCTGATACAAAATTCTGCTGTTTGGATTGGATTGCTTCGTGACGAGGATGACAACATTTGGGTGTGGTCGGACGGTCAAGCGCTCACATACCAGCATTGGGACAACGGTCAGCCAACGGCTGACGGCGGTGATTGCTCCTACATTTCATCTTCTGGAAAGTGGATTGTTGGCGAATGTGACGATCCCAAGTCTTTTGTTTGTGAACTTTATCCTCTAATGGATCTTGGGCAGAAACCATAAAATGCTTTTGCCTGTAGCGGATTGCCAAGGGAGCCCTCGCGGGTCAAGCATCCTCGGATGACGATGGTGCCGGTGACGGTGTAGTCGACCTCGTCGAGGAGCTCGAAGCGCTGCTGCTGTCCAGGGTCAACAGGATTTCGCCGTGCACGGCCGCCGTCAGGGCGAAAGACCGCCGGATTACGGAGGACCATCCGGGTAAGACTGAGGTGATGACCAACAGTCAACCGCAACGGCTTCTGATCAAGGAGAAGCAAGTGCGATTTGTCGACAGCTTCGTCTACCTTGGACAAAGGATCTCCATAAAGAAGAACGAGACGGATGCCATGCGACGGCTTCCAGCAGACTGGGCGTTCTGCAACCGCTTCAAGGATTACTTCATCAGAAGAAAGATCGACATGAAGTGGAAGAGGCGTCTGTTTCGGGCACGGTCATTGGCATTGCTCTCCACGGCCTTGGGCAATGTGTAAGGCGGTCTATCTTGAACTGCGTAGGCGCCGGACCTTCGGTCCGGCGATGTCGAAATCGACACGCTTCTCCTGCCAGCGCTCGGCACCCCCCTTTCTGCACCCGTGCTGCCACGACGCTCTAATTGTAAGAATCGGGCCCGTCGACACGACTCTGAGCAGATGCTCAGGCTCACATGCAAAGGGAGCTTATCAATTTAATGTCGGTCATGCGCCTACGTTGGCTAGTTGTCTTAGCGACACTCTCCTGTTCAAGTCAATCGCCACTTATTTGCCGCGTTGGATGGGTAGCTCCTACAGGTCTTATTGGTTTTGACTACGCCACTTGTTTGGAGGGACAAATTTGCGGAAATATCTCCACTAGTGATGCAGATATATTGGTACTTTATACCTGCTTAACTCCGGAAGAATATATTGCTTTCGGTCTAAATCATAGCCCCAGTCAGTGTGTCACGCAGTCGTGGAACTCTGATGTTCAAGTATGCTCCTCAAATTCGTCGTCTAGCAGCGTAACACCATCACCTCCATTGGAGGAAAAACTGTGTTATAACGGCTTTTGGGTAAACGGCCAACCATTGGGAACCGACGCTGGGCTTCTGCCGTGTTATGGAGTCTGCACAAGTCTATCCCTTCCGCAACTTCACTTTACTCTGTACACTTGTGGCACAACTTACGGATGCCCTCGGCCTGACCTCCATTGTGACCTCGTCGATAATACAATTATTGTGCAATGGCATGCCATTCTTGAGCCAATTGTTCATACATAAATGATTCAGTTGCTGCGTCATTTCCGGCTGCATTGATCCAACCAATGATTCGACAATGAGTAGCACGCTATCTACGTCTTCTTCGCCGTATTCAACGGCTTCCACTCAAATTCCCTGGAGTCTTTCAACTCATCCAATTGAACCCGCTGCTTGTCCGTCTGGCTGGACGCTTTCGGTTACACAGAAGAACAAGTGCTACTATTATCACATGGAAAAGGCAAGAAAACTTACAAAACTTTAATCGATCGACTTCAGCTGACTTACTTCAATGCCGCGCGCATCTGTCTGGGCAACTTCAGCACGTCGTTTGTCGTGAGCGTCAAAAATTCGTTCGAGAATAGTGAGATTCGAGGTTTGCAATAGTTAATTCGAACAAGAGCTTAAGATCTTACACTAAACTCGGCTGTTTGGATCGGATTGCTTCGAGACGAAGACAACAACACTTGGGTGTGGTCGGACGGTCAAGCACTCACATACCAGCATTGGGACAACGGGCAGCCAACCGACGAGGGCGGTGATTGCGCTTTCATTTCGTCTACTACTGGGAAATGGATTGTTGGAGAGTGCGATGACCCCAAGACATTTGTTTGCGAACTTAATCCTTAGAATGTTCTATGAATTAGGCATAAACCATTGTCAACTTTGCACGGTTTGTTTAGAAGCGTCAAAAAAGCAATGAATTCATCAACTGTTGACAAAGCAGAGCCACCTTGCTTATGGGCATACTCTGCTCTGCCACTCGACGACATAGTGGAGCAGCCGCCGAACAAGAAACAGCACGCGCATGCCCAGCCCTTGATAAGGCCCCTCATCCTCGCGTGCTCTTCCTTTGCAGTTGCTCCCCTATTTTCTCCTACTTCGACAAATGCGAATTCTCTTCTTCTTCGTGGCTCTACGAGCCTCGATCGTTGATCTTCAGACGGCGACGCCGCCACAACGGCTCGTCTGCCCTGTCGTTGCCGAGTTTACTATTTCCACTTCTCCAGTCTACAATTCCAGTGTGGTCTGCGACGATTTCTGTGGACTTTTTAACACGTGGCTTGGAGACACCGTGCTCAGCCTAACTACTTGTATTCCCAAACAACTTCGTGAAGATTTGGGAATCTATTGGCCGTCTGACTGTGTCATACGCCCTCTTGGCTTTCCCATGGAACCGTGTACATGCGATATCGGGAACTGTTATTCGCATATAAAACCGCCTGAACAAGAATTGACGCCAATTCTCTGCTACAATGGCTTTTGGGCTAACGGAACTTCGGTGTCGGCCAAGCCGATCATCGCGCCGTGCAATGGCGGAGCTTGTGTGACTTTTGAGATGTCCTCAATGGACAGAGGAGTCTTGCACACTGGCACATTGTACACCTGCTCAACACCCGATTTCTTAAAGCAGCACAACATTTATGATGCCTGTGGACCATTGTGGTCGATAATAAATGGCAGTTTGATTGGATGGTAAGACTTTAAATAGATTTTAAAAATTATTTTGCAGTGGTTGTGTCGGAGACAATTGCAACAATCCATTCAACGACAGCACTGCCACAACTGATTCAGTTCCTTTTACCACAGCAGCTCCAAGCTGCCCTCATGACTGGGTTCCATCGACAGCGCAGTCTAACAAGTGCCTTTACCTTTTAGGAGCAATGTCGGTAAGCCATTCAAATGAAGAAGATTGAAGAAAAAATTTCAGCCTTTCAATGGAGCCTGGAATTGGTGCCAGACGTTCCCCGCGGGAAATCTGCTCTCGATTCAAAACGCCTTCAAGAACAGCGAGATTCATGGTTATCGCCAAAATCAATCTCAAACGTTTTCAGATTTGATGACAACAAATGTCGTTTGGATCGGGCTTTGGAACGACAACGGAACCTGGTCGTGGGTAGATGGAAGTAATGGGACGTATCGAAATTGGGCAAACGGCGAACCCGTTGCTGGGAACAGTTTCGCATTTCTTAACCGCAAGGATTCCAAGTGGTATACCACAGATTCTCACGAAATGTACACGTACTTTGTTTGTGAGTACTTTCTGTGAGTAATTAAAAGCCATTCTGATTGTAAGAAAGCGTCGTGTTTGAACATGGCCCCTCTATAAACAAGACCTTTCTTGCTATTGGTTCGTGTCAATGGCAACCTTCCGCGCGCGGCAATTTATTGCGAAACACAAGCAGTGAAATGGAAAGCAACACCACAAAAGTATTCTGCAACTGTCGAGCAACTTGTCTATCCACAACTCAAGTCAACCAGCAGAATTGTTCGTGGAATTTCTACCTTGAGCTTTACACGAAGACGTTGTCCTGGGTTGTTCTTGTGAGTCACACTGTAGAGCTTTTCTTCTCCTGTCTTCAATCGATTTCCTCGACCCGCCACCGCCTCACTCCTCGCACTCAAGATACGACACATCGCGTTTATATCTTCAACGTCGTGGATATCAACGGGAAAATGCGCGACTGGAATCGGCAGCTCGCTTATAGACCACTTATCGATGAGGTTCTTGACGCCTTCAAGAGTAACACAAGTTCTCATGTTAGTGATTTGTATCGCTGTCCTGTTCACCATAAACTGTTCCAAGTGTTTGTCGTTAAAATCGCAAACAGATCTCGTCGTTAGCGTTGAAGAGTTGGCAATGAATGCACAGAAGACTCGTTTTGAAATTCGTTCATCGTCGAAGAATCGTCGACTTAGAAAAATTGGTGTTGTGTTGTGAAACTTGAAACGCTTCGACGGAATATCGGCCCAAATCAAGAGATCCTGTTCGGCATGAGTTGAACAATCTTCGATCGCGAGAAGATTCTTGACATTGAAACGTATCCTCGAAAGCACTTGACTCATTATCAAATCTTTCAGCGGCCGAATTTCCAGATTTTCAAAGGCGAAACGATCAGCAATAAATTCGGCCAAAAGAAGAAACGCCGACAAACGAGTGCCTCTTTCGATAACACAAGTCCATTCCACGACATCATAACGCTCTTCCATCGCATCCTTATCGAGTTTTGTTTCCTCGTATCGCTTAATGAAGACAGAAATCTCCGTAACATCTGCCGAAAGTACAAAGTCTGCGATGTGCTCCTTGCGATGCTGGTTGCCAGAAATAACTAATCTGAAGTCTAACTTCAAGAATCGCCACGCTGTGCCCGTGCCATGAAGCGTCAATGTTTTCTGAAACGCATCTCTATTTGGTACACGATTAACTTGCATAGTCCCCCTTTGAGGAATCTAGCTTCAAGAAGAGGTTCGAAAAGTCTCCATAGCCACGAAGCCTGTAGGTGTTGAGATTATAAAGATTCATTAATCTACGAAGTGAAAAGTCTTGTCAAAAGCATTTTTCAAACCTTTTACATGTTTTCGCCAAATGAAGAGCATCCACTCTGTCCAGTGTCTGCATGAGAGAGACAGCAAAAGGGTCATCAATGAACTCATTGAAGCCGTCTTGAAATGGAGAAGGTGGTTGTAGTGGCGAAGATGTGAGCCGACGCCGCTTCTCGACAGACACATCGAAGGCCATTGAGAGCACGCGATAAAAGCCGACTTCCTAAATATTGATCGTAAGCAAAAAGATTTTGGACCACGATGTAACTGACGGTGAGAATTGGGAAAGACTAGCAGGCGCACGATTTGGCAACACACGCTTCGATTTTCGGTGTTTTATTTTCGTGACCCAAACGTGACCCTACGTGAAACAAAAAAGGAAAGAAAAATACTACTTCAGACCAAAAATCCTTCAAAAATAAACGAACTCGGGCCGGCGCGTAGAATTAAAAATGCGGAGAAAAAAAGAAGTTTAAAACAGAGGAAGAGCATCGAGAAGATTGTGAAAGTCTTTCCGAAGCGCCGAGAATAGTGATAAGCCACGGCGCGCGCGTTTTAGCGTTGGCGCCACTTCAAACGCTTCTCAGTCACCGTATTCTGAGAGCATTTATCGACAGCTCAAGTCAACGAGCAGAATTTTCGGACCTCTTCCTGAATATTCCATCCTGAGTTTGATGCAAAGACTTTGATGTGGGGGGCTTTTGTGAGACACGATGAAGACCTTCTCTTCTATTGGCAGCAGTCGATTTCCGTGAACCACCACTGCGCCCGTCATCGTGCTCAAGATGCCGCAAAACGTGGTGACATTATCCTCGTGGCTGACTGCCACGGGAAATTGAGCGATTGGCATTGGAATCTCACTTATCGACCACTTGTCAATGAGGTTCTTCAGACCGCCGAGAGTGATACGCGTTATAATGTCCGTGATTTGGATGTTTGTTTTGTTGAACATGAATTGTTCCAGATGCTCATCGGTAAATTCGCAGG
>JAQIXL010001955.1:0-14998 GCA_034700245.1 Poikilolaimus oxycercus | reverse complement strand
ATCATGCTGTTTTCTTTGCGGGAAACGATTTTCCGACCCCGAGAACCCTATAGTGACCCTTCTCTGCTTGAACCACCTACGAAAACCTCGAAAACTGCTGCACAGACAACAGATCTAGCGGCTTGTGTATAGTAAGGATTCTCTCTCTTCAACAAGTTTGTTGTAGTGTAGGCACAATACAACAAACATCGTCGTCTCGCCGGGGGAAAAGGGTCGAGAAGACGCACTTGGCGAGAAAAGACCAACCGCATCAATGCATGCTCCGACAGTTGTGTCTAAAAATCCCTTCTTGTCGGGATCGCGACTGTCCGTCCTTTTCGTGGAGAGCGTGCGATTTCTCGGGTTTACTTTGCTTTTGTTTGCTGTCTTTGCAAGACACAAATTCACTTGTTTACCGCAGTACGAACGGCTTCTACACACTGGCCGTTTTGCCTTCCTCAGATGTCGAAGTTGCTGACTCAACCCACGAATAACAAGCAAATTCATTGAGTCCTAAACGTTGCACAAAGGCATTTTGAAAAGTTTTCTGTTGGGAAGTCACGTCAATGGATAATATTCATCTTGATACCTCACTGTTTCAGCACTTTTATATGAGCTTTGGATTGCACGATTTCGCAGTGGACATATCGTCTGCCCTGTCGCTTCCATGAGTCCCTCGTCATGATGCCAGAAGCATCAGCAGAGTAAACCTAAGAACCTCCACGACGAAAATAAACAGTGTCGACGCAGACAAGGGGAAGCTTTTGAATGACACGACCGGTTTATACAGTTGACCCAGTTAGCGCCCCGCCACCATGCGCCTTCTGGACCGACGGCGATGTTTGTTTGTGGTCCATTTTTTTTGAAGAGCCTTGAAAGAGGCGATTGAAGGAAACACTTCAGTGGAGCATAAAAGTTGACAGCAACAAGAGGCAGCAACATCGAACCCATAAGGCGGAATTAGCATGAAATGCTCATCCAATTAAAATTGAATTTGTGAAGCAGCAAAATGTCCGTCACGCAAACTGAAGAAAATTCAAGATCATCAAAATGGAGTCATTCAGCGGATATCAAACGAAGAAGTTCGAAGACGAACGCGGGTAAGGGATGCAGGGAGCGAAGCGGTGAAGAGGAAATGGATCTGGGCGAGGAAAGTCTCAAAGATGCCTGCCGAGCGATGGGCTCGTGCAGTGACAGAGTGGACACCCCGACTTTGGACGCGACCCCGAGGACGACCACCGAAGCGGTGGAGCGACGACTTCACCCGAGTGTTCGGCGCTACCTGGCCAAGAGCAGCAAGAGCTGAAGACGACGCATCCTGGAGGACAGCCGGGCTACAGGCAGCACATCTCCCTTGAAACTAACTCCGATAAACATTCAAACATTCAAGCACAGCTTGCATTTCACCGTTTCGATATCAAAATATCAGTATGGACGATTCTGCTCCACAGTAACGCTTGATGGTTCTTCTGCCACACAAGCTCGCTGTTGGAATTCAGAGCATTCAGAGATCCGCCCTGAGAGCCGCGGCGCGTTCAGAGACCTCGGTTCGTCGTCGAACCGTCTCGAGATCCACCATCGCGGCGCGAAAGAACTTGTGAAGTGCTATGGAAATGCTAGTTTCAGTGCCTTTTATCAACTGAGCATTTTCAATGCGCTCGTTTACTAGAACAAGCAGATTTCGGTACGAGTTGCGGCCTGGCAAGTAATGAGAGCACACGTCGTTCTGATGTAGTGAAACATGCGGAAGCTCACTGTTTCAGTAACTTTACATCAAATTAATCACAAAGTTCAAAACGCATGATGAATGCATCAAAGGATCTCCTTTACCCATGCCACGCGGCAATCGGGAAATATACCTCAACAATTGGAAGAAGGCAATGAACATCACTAGAATAAGTGTAAGAAGACGCATGCTCTCCACTAGAAGAACAGACCGCCTTGATTTCTCAACCGGGAGAGCTTCAGGTGCTAGCACTTCGAACGAATACAATCTCAGCTCAAACTGTGCTTTCCACAACAATACAGCTCAATATGACCATACTGCAACATATTTCAGCCGAACAATTTAAAGGCGTCTCGAAACGGGGACAACCAAGAGCTGTGCCAAAACATGAAACAGCAGAGTGGTAGCCAGGTATCCCCTTTTCGCCTGGTGAGACGACGATGTTTGACGCTTTAGGGAAAGGGACAGGACGAGGTCGCCAAGAATACTGAAGGCTGAAGATACAAGTCGACCTTGCTTCGCAAGAAATGATTGCCGAGAAATATTTATTCGGGATGAAAGTCAAAACCTGAAACAGCGGAGTGTCTGGCATGCAGCTTCACATGAAGGGAAATTTTAGTATTTTAAGTTTGAGATTGTAGGAGCCGAAGTCACCAACAGTTTTCCATGCCGTTCTTCTCCTTATTGACTGTTTGCATCCTCTTTCAATAAGCCTATGCTTTGATACGGAGCACTTCGGTTCAAAGCTGGAGGTGGTAGCACATTCGGCAAACAACCAACTGAACAGGTACTGAAGTGACTAGAAGCTTGCTGTGATAAAAATATCAAACTCCATCCTTGGGAAAAATCAGTGCTCCTGTTTTTCGGAATAAAAAAAAAAAGTCGTTCGGAATAAATTCAAAACATGAAACAGCAAAACTGCAAGTTGAGAAAGATTCAGTGAAGTCGACCCAATAAAAGGCTGAAGAACCGAAATTTCTCACCCAAAACCGCCTCTGAAACGATTCAGTGTTCGAGTTTTCCCATAAGTCAACGTGTTGAAACGGAACACTGCACAAATACGCGAATGCATGCAATAACACCAAACTTGGTTGAAAAACCTACTCGAAGAATTTACAAAAACAGGCAAAGGAAAGCATAAGATCTGCGAGTATTAGTGGTGTTTTTGTTTGGTACAGCAAACGTGAAACAGCCAAAGCACAGGTTGAGTTCAGTCGAGCAACTCGACCCAATAAGAGATTGGAGCATTTTGATATAGACACAATAATTCACGCACAACTCGATCTTTGAACTATTCGCTGATCGGTTTTCGTTATTAGATTAGGCAACCAGAGGCTGCAACAAACTGATTGAAGCACAACCCCAAAGATCTCAACTCATTAGTGCTGCTGCTTTGTTCAACATATATGTATTCAAAACTTGAAACAGCCAAATCACCATCGCGGAACTCAAAAAGGGGTGATCCCGGGGGAATGCCAGTTTTATAGGGAATACATATAACAGTTGGATGTGTTTTATGTGTCAATGGACCCAATGAAGTTTCATCATCATCATTGCGAGTTTCCCATCATCGAGCAGGGTTCACTAGTGAAGTCCGAACACGAACTCATCGACCCGGTCAAGATATTGTATTTCACTGTTTCGTCATCAAAATATGAACCGCGAACGACTTTGTGCCACAATGAGTTTGTCTCTCCGTCGATAAGTGCGTCTTCTCGACCCTTCCCGCCCACGTGAGACGACGATGTTGCGGCTTGTTCAATTCTTGAAGAGCCACCTGATTGAAAGGAACGCCTTTGTGATGGATGCACGTTGAGAAGAACAAAAGGCGGCAACATTAAACACATCAAAGCACTCTTTCGATGGTATTGGCAGCGAATGTGCATCTCGGATAAACCGAAACCATGAAACAGCGAAAGGCGCGCATTTAATTTAGCAACCTCGCGATGGATCTTAGGTGGAGAAGACTCGGGCCGGTCATCCTTCTCTCATCCAATACTGGGCGACTTCAAGGCGGCAAAGCGTCCAACTTGCCACTCGGATCGGCTTCCGAAAACTATTTACACAGGAGAAGGCGGTCAACAAAATCACGAAGATGACAACGATGGTGAAGCGGGCTTCGAACGTCCGATGATGCTTTTTGTGGAAGTCAATCGCAGATGTAGCACATGGCAATTTGAATTGCAATCAACAATCCGATTTGAAACCGCAAAACGACTGTGCTTTGACAATCACTGATTGTGAGTGGAAGCATCCCAGATTTGCTGTTGGTCCGCGAGGCACGGCATGCCAATTTCGGCTCGCATAGTCTCATGGAGGTGATGCGGGTGATCTGGCTGGCCGCTGGCGGCCATGTGCTTCTTCTCGCCCCTTTTCCCCCGAGACGACGATGTTTGGTGTGGTGCGCCCAATTTTTGAAGAGAGAGCTTCTTGAACCACTTGGTCGAAGGGGAACGCTTCTGGGAAATGGGAAGGATGAGTCGGATGTTGAAAGCTTTTCACGATTACCATGTCCCACTGTACCTCGACAAAGCCACTGTACCTCGACAAAGCGCAACTTCCAGTAGTCCCGCTCCGTGAGACCAAAATATGGGTTGAGGAAGTCGCTCCCAGACTTCAGCCCGTCGGCGCACCACTTCACTACCCATCATCGTAGCGATGAACAAAAAAGGATGATTCCGGGAGAATGTCGGTTTCATCGAGTGGCATCAGTTGGATGTGTCATACGTGTCGATCAAACCTGAGTTTCGTACCATGAAGCATTCACTAGGCAGGATTCACTAGGGTCGGCCGAACTTGAAGTTACCTACACTGATAAGAAAATTGTATTTCGCTGTTTCGTCGACAAAATATCAACTACGAGAGATTTTGCACCACAATGCGTTCTGTCTCGACGCTTCGCTTGGAAACAAAAGTTTGCTGTTGAGCATTTCGCGTCCTCAAACAATGCGGACTCTCCAGTTGAAAATCTGCTGTTTCAGCTATTCTATCATATATCCCGATCAGTATAATGCAACGGCTTGGATAAGATCGCAATGTTGGAACGTCTGCCCGGACGAATGATTAGGAGAGGGGGGGGGGGACGGTCGCGCTCCGAGCGTCAGCCCCTCGTCACAGCATGCTGCTGTCTACCATCGTGGCACTAAATGAAGAAAGATGATTTCGTGGGCAAGCGGGTTTCATCTAGTATGCATCAGCTGAATCAGTTCTGAGTGCCAATCGAGACCCGTGCTTCACACCATCTTACCGTGTTCGGTCGTTTCGATGGAATCATGCACTAATCGGTCCTGGCCGGCAGGGTACATTCCACGGTTTCAACATTGAAATGCCAAATCAAGCGATTTTGTGCCACAATGAGATGATTCAATGAAGGCGTTTCAAGCTATCAAGCAGGGTTCACAAATTTCGACGGGACGTCAACTGAACGCCCTTGTCAACAATTGTACAATAATTGCATTTCACTGTTTCGACATCGAAATATAAATCTTAGACGATTCTGGGTTGCAGTGCGACAGCGGGATGGCGTTTCGATTGCTAAATACACAAGTTTGTTCTTGAGAATTCACATCATCCATAACGATGCGGTGCCCTTTGTCACAAAGACGACAGCCAGAAGCATCAACAGCATAGGCGCAAAACCCTCCATAAAGAAAACAGCCAGTCTCGATACAGACAAAGAGAAGCGTTTGAATGAGACGCCTGGGGGTCGCTCCAGATCTCATCAGCCCCCACCACTATGTACGCCCTCTCAGTTCTTCTCCCGGGTGAGACGACGATGTTTGTTGTGGTGTGAACAATTTTTGAAGAGAGAGATTCTTGAAACACTTGGTCGAAGGGGGGCGTTTGGGGGAATGCAGGATGAAGATGACAAAGGAAACGGTCCAATTGGAATAAACTTCTCATTGACAATTCGCGTTTGCTGTCAGACAAGGGTTCACTGTGAAACGGCGAAGCCACACAACGCCGAGCACAAGCATCCAACTGGAAACAAAGTGAGCACAGATGAAGCGACTCACTGACAATGGTGCTATCTCCGCGAAAACTAGTGCGCTGACGTTTTGTTCTGCATAAATTCAAAACTTGAAACAGCCAAAGTATAAGTTGAGGAAGGTTCAAGAAACCTGACCGAGGCGACAGTCGTTCTTCCTCAACAACCATCCGGCTGGCAACAAAGTGATCAGAGATGTAGGACTTGATGTGCAAAACTGACGATAATTCAAAGGCTCAAGTTTTAAAGAGAGAAATGCTTGAGTCACCTGGTCGAAAGGGGAAGCTTCTGGGAAATGGGAAGGATGAGTTGGATGTTGAAAGTTTTTTACGCTTACCATCTCCGCTTTACGATTGCCGATAAACGATCATTCAGGCTGAAGGTGAAAGCATGAAACAGCGAAATATCTGGCATTCAGCTTCATATCGAGGGAAACGTCGCGCAAGCGAGTAAGACACGGAACGAGATCTTCATTGACAATTCGTGTTTTATTTCAACGTGCATCTTTGAAACGGAGGTTACACGGCCAAGCTGAGGTGTAGCCCTAACACCGAGATTAACCATGGACTGAAACTGGCAGGAATGGGGGTGAGGGGTCACTACGGTTGGAGGCTCACTACAACAAAAACAAGCAAAGAATGGCTACAAGACCGACGAATTAGCGCTGCTGTTTTGTTCAGTTCAGTAGCTTCGGCGAAATCGTTCTGGTCTTTTCTGGTCGGCAGGTTACATTTCACTGTTTCAACATTGAAATATCAACTACAAGCAATTTTGCGCCAGAATGAGGTGGGATTGTGAGAACGCTTTTTGGCGACGAAAGTTTGCCGTTGGGCATTTCACATCGGCAGATGGTCGTGACTTTCCAGTTCGAAATCTGCTGTTTCAGCGATTTTATGTAAAATTTGGATTGCAGGACTTTGCAATGTAATCGAGGGCATCGTCAAATGGCTTAACAATTCTGTACCACGTCAGGTGAAAACGACAACAAACATCAGCCAAACACGCAAGAAAGCGTATGTTCTTCATGAGAGGACGGATTGTGTCTCTCGATCCGGATAGGGAAGCTTTTGAATGAGACACCCTAAGGATTGAGTTTACCCAGTTTGGCCCTCCACTAATAAGTGGTCCTTCTCGACTTCTTTCCCCTCGGATTAGACAGCGATGCTTGTTGTAGTGTACCAAGTTTTTTGAAGAGTCTTGAACCCCTTGACTGAAAAGACAGCTATAGAGACGAGGACGAGTTGACGACGACATGAAATGGCCATATTGAGCGCACAAACAGAAAGCCAATTTCAACAGAATTGGCGGCGGATGCTCAAGCGGATAAGATTGAAGTCAAGAAGCAGCAAAAGGTCGGCCGTGCAACTGGAAGAACATTCGGAAAAATGTAAATGGGAAAGAAGTCGTCGAAACGAACGGCCGTCCAAACTTTTTTTCGGTAAATTTGTGCCTTGAAACAGAAAATCCCCGGAGTTGCCGAGACCGAGTGGAAGCGTCTTCGCTGTAGGAAATCGATCCGGCAAGATTACTAAACGGAACCTTTGACCTTGTACTGCCTTGTTGTATCTTGTACTGGGGCAAACTTCGAAACAGCACACCATTTGTTGTAGCCAAAACATTTCTAAACAAACAAAGATTGGAGGTGTGTATCAGACTAATAGAACCCGGGTCGTTGACGCCTTCACTGTTGCGTACCTAATTTCTTTTTCTTGTCTTTTGCTTAAACTACATATGCAGGAGGTTGTCGTTTGTATTCGTACGTCCTTGTCTGAAGAGATTGAGCTTTTTGGTAGAAGGGGCACTGAAGAAATGGATCATGAGGAAAATTTCTCTTCGCTGATCGATCAAGGCCGAAAAAAAACTGGAAGAAATCACTACAGACGATAATTGAAGCACTTTAATTGTCACTCGTGAAACCGCAAAGAGCAAGCGTGACATCTTTCAATCTATCTGCAACAGAGCAAATTTATTCCAGCTTGCAACTCTTCCACAGCAACTGGCCGCTTCCGCATTGTCGTGGTAAACCTAGATCTTGAAACGGCAAACTTCAAGGCGAGTACACAGGGAGTCACAAATGGCACTTCTTGTGAGTGTTTTCTTTTATGAAGGTCAACGATGCACTGCGAGACGAGATTCTCCCCCAAACAAACAGAAACGTCCTTATCCTGCGTGTTTGTGTGCCACATCGTGGAAGTCTCGGGTAGACAAAGGATAACCTGGCTATCTCCCAAGAACGTCCAAAAACCTCTTCCACATAAGCGCTCCGATTACATATTCCAGTGCGGATTTCAGCTGCTAGATTTTGGCTTCTCGAAACCGCCATGTAACAGGTCATTCCAGACAGAGAAATGAAGAACGAAGAAAAGCGGTGGCGTTTTCTACAAGATCACGAAGAGGTTGAGGAACCTGTAACTTATTGTTAGGAAAAGGATGGAAGTCGTGAATGGCCGTTCGAATGCTGACGGTCAACGGCCCTCCTGTGATCGAGGAGTCGAACGCCGTTATGATCCACAAAAGATTTCGTTGAGAAAGCAATTTGTGCATTGAATGCACAGCAAAAAAAGCCGACAAAGATGAGTGCCCTCTGGTTAACTCATATTAAATCCCCCCTTAGCTGAATAGAGCAAGGCGATTTTGAAAACATGAAACGGCAGAGGGACTTGTGACTTCAGAACAATTTTCCGCTTTGACTCTGTTGCCAACGACGCAGCTGACCCCAACTATTGCCATTTCACAATTTCTTCCAATAAGAATTAATCTTGAAACTGCAAACTGATTTGGCAGAAGAACGAAATGCACCGTTACTCCGTTGTCCAGAAGCGCTACGTCAAAGGCTTTATGTTTGTGAAGAATTGTTGAACAGTGATAAAGAAAAGGCAGGAAGTTGAAGGACAAAGTTTATTGAGAGAAGAGGGTTATGAGAAGGTTGCCGAATGATGGCCCGACGAAGCTCGAGATCGGCCTTGAGAGCCGCGTTCGGAGACCTCGGCACCATCAAATTGGATACAAATCGTAACAGTCCCGGGAACGAATAGGAGTCATTTGTGTGAGGACCAGGAGGATCCGCGTCAATGCGAAAGCGTGCCTCCAGCAGAAACGCGGCCTGAAAAGCGAGAGAGAAGCTGAGCCGACAGAACTTGTTAGTGTGGAATGGTGAGAATTCCGTCCAGACGAATGATTAATGGAAAACATTTATATAGACGGAAATTCAAAGCGTGAAACAGCGAAACATCTGGCACAAGGCAATGTCGGGTTCGTCGAGTATCAGTTTGACGTGTCCAAAACGTCGATCAAGCCCGAGTTTACAACTTTCAAAGTTCAATTCCATTCAATAGTTTCGGCTGAAATGAACTTTTCCAGGAGATTGCATTTCACCGCTTCGTCATCGAAATATCAACGACGAGCGATTTTGCGCCAGTTTTAGTTGTTGGGTAGCGCTTTTTCCGAACTACCGTTCAACGACCCGAGATCCACCTTGAATTCATGTTTCGAGACTTTGGTGCTTCGCCGCATGACTGACTTGACTGACTTCTCTGTCCACCGACGTGCAACCCTGCCGTATTGGACGAAAACGTTTCTTTCGATTAGAGGTTAATCATGAACAAAAACAAAAAAAAGGACTGAAGAAGCAAATCACCTGCTACCAACTACAATATTATCTATCGAGTTAACATCTTTCCATTTGAAAGGGTGTTTTCTTTCTCGAAACCAGGATTGCTTCACGCGAAGGCAACATTACCAGACTCCATACAAGCTATTTATTTAATCATCTCTGCCATTAGCTGGATGAATTAGAAGATGTTCTCGATGAGTGAAACATCTGGCGAGACGTCGACGTCTGTTGTCGTGAGTTGAGGAAGATTCACCGAAATCTGAAGTCACTTACAATAGTTGAAAAGAGACATTGAAAGCAACGCTAACGAAACAGGCTAAAAGGTTGTCAAACAGTCGAAAAACGCCGGCAATAATTCAATCTGCATAAGTTTCATTCATGAAACTGCAAAATCAACACTCGCGCACTTGTCAATGCACCAGAGCCAATCAAAAATGTTTTCAAGCGACGTGACTGCCAGTGAAAATTGTCCGTTTGTATACAAAGCTCCACTGATTCAAAAAGGGCAGTGCAAAAAAAAGCTTTTGACCTCCTCCATTTTCTCGCCCGCATTGGCAATTCCCGTTCTGAAAAGCCTCTAGTGAGACGCGGTTGTTTATTATCCAGCGTCAATGCTTGAGCAAGATTCTTGAGTTTTAGGGACCAACCGGAGAGGCAATAATTGCTGGCAATAATTCGATCATTATAAATTTCATCCATGAAACTGCAAAATCGCTTCCCAACCATCTGTCAATGGAAAAGATCCGATTGCGAAAGAGCCATTGAACGCCATTGAACGCTTTACTGACAATTCTCGTTCTATTCCTACAAACATAAATGTTGAAACGGCAAACTCAATTATGCATGGCGGATCTTTTACAGTTGGCGCATCTCAGCATGCAGGATCTAGTCTTATTGGGAGCGCCAAGCCGTTCTCTCGGCAGGACGGCTTCAAGGAAATCTCGACCCAAATCGGAATAACAAAGTCATCCTTGATGAAACATACTGCGACAGAAGTATGTGGTTTTTGAAAGTGAAACCCTGAAACCGCAGATAAATACAAGTTTGAAAACCTTTTCAATTTGGTTCCAACAAATGAATTCACTGGGTTTATTCAGTTCGGGACGGCTTGAGTTTCCAAGAGCAAACGTAACGCATCTTTCAAAGGTCCTTCTTCAATCGACAAGCTTGAAAACAAACCATCAAGTTTCGCCGCCAGCGCCACAGAAGCAACAAGATACAATACCAACCCCAGACAAATTGACGTGGCTGTTGCCTTGAGGAAGCTACCGTCGCGGCTCTGAAAGAACTTGTGAGGAGTGCTGGGGAAATGGCAGTTTCAGTGCGCTTTCATCAATAAGCATTTCCGAATTCTCCAATACGATCGACAATTTGCATCTTGTTTCGATAAATGCATGCTTTGAAACGGAGTACTAGACGGCCATGCTGAGGCACTAACACGGAGCACAGACATTCGACAGGCAACAAATTGCCCGGTGATGAAGCAAAGAGAACCATCACCAAGACAAGTCAGTGCTGCCTCTTCGCATCATAAATTCATATTCAAGACTTGAAACGGCAAATTGCAAGCATAGCATCCTGAAATGCAAAACGGCGCACTCAACGCGAGCCAAGTGAATACATCTGATCGAACATGATAAATTTCGCAGTTTCAGCAACTTCACATCAAACTGGACGATGAACCCCGACAGTGAGGAATTGATACGCACTCCACACAACAACAGATTCTTGTATTTACTCACACCATGGAGCCAATAACATGATTTGAAGGCGGAGAACGAAGCGAAAGATGATATTCCAAATTTGCTGCAAACACTGCAATGCGACGATAGTTGGCCTTCCTAACCACTTCACGAATTTGACAGTGAAGACGGCAAGATGCATTAGGAAAAGAGACGCAATATATGATACTGTCTGTCCCGTCGTGAAGAGACTTCACAACGGGGACAGACAGTACCGCCATCCACACGCGGAGAAGCTTTTGTATTAGAAGCCCATACGGGGGGAGGGGGAGTTGAGCCAATTGGCCACAGCCAACGTCTTTTCGACTCTTTCTCTCTCGGATGAGACGACGATGTTTATTGTGAGTGTCCAATATTTGAAGAGCCTTGAATCACGGAGAGAAAGTTTCTTGGTAGAATGCAAGTTGAGGATGACAAGAGGCATCAATATCAAACTCATCGAAGCGCAAATTGAAGATACATATTGGCGGCAAATGTGCATCCTAGTGAAAATTTAATCATTTTATTTATCAACTTGCACGTGATACAACAAATACTAATGACAGAATTGCAAAATGACAGTGACACTGGGGCCTGAAGGGGCATCGCTGAACGCTCGAAGCCGGTTGAAGCCGTTCCTTGGAACGACTAGATTCCTTCATCGACTTCTGACTTTCCATCCCACTATTCACCCTTCCCTCAATTTTAATGCAATAGAACTTCGCTTTTGGCTGAACCAAGAATTAATGCTGCAGTTTTGCTCAATGTAAATTCCAAACTTGAAACTGCCAAAGTACAAGTTGAGGAGAAGCGAAGAAGCGCCTTTAGCATCAAACACAAAACCGACTAGGAATGTCGGAAAGGATCCGAAACCGGAAAAACCTTCAAGTTTTAGCATTTCAGTACTTCTTTCGCGACAGCTGTAGTACAATACAACATGCACATTTCTGGATGAGTAGCGAGCTGGCAGGCATTGTCGCTCACAGTTGCCAGTCTCTTCAGTCTAATGCATTTTGTTTGCAAAGTTTTCCTTAACGCAAAACGCCGCGATTTAGTCGAAGAAGCGGAATTCGGCTGTTTCATGATCACAACATCAAACTGGACGATGGAACAATGCACTTGCACGAGTGGCCACAAAAGATGTCAAATCATCGCACAGCAAAGAATTTATTCCCGTTCCTCACACCATGTTGGCACGGCAATTATGGAAGGTATTGTACCTCGACAATGTGAAGAACGAGCTCGGAGCATCGAACGAGCAAGCGTAAAAAGCCGCATGTCGTCAGTAGATCGTTAGAGGGTGGTACGAGGGACAAGAGGGTGTAACTGCTCGCCTAGTTATCATGAAAAGGCTGCAAGGTAGACAAAGAACGCGCAAACACGAAAGCACTGCCGGCAACAATTCAATACTTTTAAATAGCATTCATGAAACGGCCAATTCAGCACTTGCTAACCTGGGAATGCACCAGAGTCAATAGACCTCCGTTGCTTACTTTACAGCGATTGGCAGTTCTTGTTCGGTTCTAATAAATGTAAGCGTTGAAACGTCAACTCCGTCATCAAAGCGTGATGTTTGCTGTGGGCAGCTACCACGAGTATTTTGTTCTTTAAAGGCCAATCCTAAACGGTGACATTTTCCACTGAAAAGGTCAAGCTCTGCACTTCTTGTGTTTTCTCTCGTGACAGCTGCAGATTGAAGATTTTTCTGCGAAATCAAATCATGAAAGAGTAAAATTGCAAGTTGAAGAAGATTCAGTCAACTCATCCAACAATAGGCTGAAACAAGAAGCCTTTCCACTGACACTCGCCACAGAAAATATTCCAGTTCAATTGTTTTGGCCAAGTTAGCGTTCTGAAACGCAAAACTGCACAGTCAACGCGAAGGCTTGTCGCCAACACGCCACCACTTCACACAAAAGATGTTTGTGTTGCGAATGAAGGCTACAGGGCATTTATATCAATTGAGAATTTCTGGCTTTTGCAATGATGTCATCATGTAATGTTGCTAGATTTCGGCACGAGCATTGATCTATGATAGACAACGATCTTGACAACCAACACATTGCCGCGGTTAGGTGAACACTTGAAATTTCACAGTTTCACGATTCCAGTATCAAACTGAGCGAAAACACGAGTCAATAGAGCGATAAACAATATCTCTTGATGATTCAGAAAGAAGTCAAACCGAGAGGACATCCAAGTATATTTTATTTGCTTGTCTCGGGATACAGTCGGAAGAATACGCGTACTCCCCACAAGAAAGAGCTCCGAGATCGCTGTTTCATCGTCCTTATGTAATTTTCAATTGCGAGACTTCGCGATATCTTTAGTGGGCCGCCTTGCAATACATCGATGTGAGTCACACACATTGACACGGCAAAGACTACTACAAGCAGAAGCAGAATAAGCAAGAGAAGACGCATGCTGTCCACGAGAAGTACGACATTCCTCATCCACAGAGGCTTATGAATTTGACGCCAGGAGGACACTATCTTCTTACTGATCTCTTCCCCCCCACCCAAATGCCTTCTTGACGGTTTTTCCGAATAAGATGACGATATTTGCGCCGCAGGCAAAATTTTTGAGCCCAGATTGTAGCCCCTTGACCTAGGACGTTTCGGGGAATTGAGCAGGATGAGGATGACAAGATGCTGAAAGTTGAAGACGCCAGTAGACACCGATTAGCGGCGAATTTTTATCGTCGCTAAAATTCAAATCACGAAACAGCGAAATATCTGGAGCAGGGAGAAAATTTCTCTAAGCAAAGACCGAATTGACGAACCGTTCCACTTCTCATCCACAACTTCATTGCATGTATCGCATTATCACAAGCCGGAAGCCTCTCGCCACCCCGGACATAACCAAAGTTTTTGGCACCACAACGTCGTAATTGAACAAAGGATGATTTTAAAGTTTCTAATGCCGAGTTCGAAACCGTGAATCGCCAGGGACGCGGACTGCCGCTGAATAATTCCTCAGTCGAGGCTGCGCAAGAGTTAGTTTCTTTCGCTGAATGAACGCTGAGCTCTTGACCTGACCTGATTGTGAGTTTAGAAGAGGACGCAGCAGGAGAAGGAAGAGAAGTTGGTTGGTCTTCAACCACTTGTCCTCGGTGGAGTAGACCAAAATTCTCTTTGTTTATCCGACATTAGGAGACTTCAAGAAGGTGCCAGTCGGAGTCGGTGTTTCATTTTCGTTGAGCATCGTCGGCAAACGACGGTCCGTCGTCACAACAACTCGTGGTTCACCATCGTGGCGCCGAAGGACCGAAGGAATAGAGATGATCCCGAAAATGTGTTGGTTTCAGACGTTTGGGATACTTGCTAGAACTCATTGAAGACGTTTCAAGCCATCAAGCAAGGTTCACAAATTTCGACGGGACGTCAACTAATCGCCCTTGTCAACTACTTATACAGCCAAGACAAGTAGATGTCTTTAAACGAGACGCCTGGGGGGTACGCAGTAGATCTCATTGGCCCCCACCATTATGCGCGCCCTCCCGGCTCTTCAACCAGGTAAGACGACGACGTTTATTGTGGTGTTCTCCTTTTTTGAAGAGAAAGATTCTTGAACCGACAAATTGACGCGGCTGTTGCCTTGAGGGCCGTTTCGAGTTCGGAGACTCGTTGCACATGTTCGCTGTCCACCATCACGACGCAGAAAGAAATTTTGAGGAATGCTAGGGGAATGTCGGTTTCAGGGTGCCTTTATCATTTGCTAATTTCTTGCTTTGCTAATGCTGGGATGAACCACGGTGGAGTTCGATATGAGTAGTGAGCCAAATGAAAGCACGCATCGCCGTGGTTTAGTCGAATGAGCGGAATTTTGAAGTTTCAGCAACTTCACATCAAAATTGATAAAAATCCGTGACAGTGAAGCATCCGTTTCACCGCAAGGCCTCGCTGGCGATCATCGCGGCTCCGAAAGGAATTTGTCTGATTGTGAGGATGATACAGACCATTTTATTCTAT
>JAQIXL010001954.1:0-15002 GCA_034700245.1 Poikilolaimus oxycercus | reverse complement strand
TCCTTAGAGCTCATCCATGGTACGATGACGTCGTAGACGGCCTCAGCTTGGTCGGCGAACTGCTCGCGAAGGTCCAGCGGCGAGATCTTCCCGTTCACATCTGAATCATCTAAAGGGCGTGTTTTAGCACGATCATTCCTGGAGAAAAGCGTTTCTTCATAGCGAGACTTTGAAACCCAGAACTTCAAATGAAATATTTTACTTTCATGCCCCGCCTTCCTAACGAGCCTCCAGACTCTAGTCGGGTTTATTAATTTTCAACGAAACAAACAACTCACGACTCGAGTTTCCATTTTCGTGATAGACTTCGGCCTCTACGGTCTGGCATTCTCGGACGGCCTCGGCAAAGGCGCAGATGGCTCGAGCCCAGGCACATCGTTGAGGTTCCCCCTTGATGTGAGGAAGGAGTGGCACGGATCGAGAGAAGACGTCCGTCAAGAAGTTCACGAAGTCACGGGCTGAAATGCAAGTCTATATTTCAAAGAGAAGCTCTGAAGAGAACTGAAAGGAAAGAAGGGGATTGAAAGTAAAGGACAGAAAGGAGAGGGAGCCTAGCACCAAAAGGGGACCACAATGCTTTGAAGAAGAGTTTGCCACTCTCACAAGTGCTAGACTCACCCGACGCTTCTCTAAGGGCCCTTTCTGCAGATTTTACAAGTTTCAGAAGCAGACGTGAAACTAACGATTGTGCTCGGCGACCGAGGCTAATGCCAGGACGACGTAACGGTGAGGTGGCGTCGTGAGCCCGGGAGGGAACTTCTGCAGCAACGCGTCCATCACGTGACCGCAAAGACGCTTCGAGTGCGAGAGCACGACCAAGACGTCGCGAGCTGCTTCCGCCCAGTCGGTGTCAGCGTCCTGAAAGTTGAAATTAGTTGGAAGTTTCAGCGCTTCTATGAGAGGGCGTCAAAAATTTTGTTGTTACTATCATGAACGAAAGTGTGTTTAGTTAGTTCGAAGTTTCAGCGATTTTACAAGTTCTTGACAATCATCAGTCGCACATTGGACTGGAAACACTCTCATCAAAAACAACAAACCTTGGTCATTGTCATCTCCTGTGTTGCTAGATTGATCACCAACAAAGCAAGTTGTTCATCCAGCTCCTCCACCACCTTCGTTGACCCAAGGACCGCTCCAACAGCCCGAAGAACGAAGGCACGATTTAGAGGACTGAGCTGAAAGAGGCGAGTTGCTTCCCCTTGAAAGTACCCAACCTTATTGTGCTGCACAAGATATGTGTGAGCTGAGGAGAGGAGGACATCAGGTCGATGCGAGCCGATGGCCCTGAGGGACTCGCCCACCTCCGCCTTGACCGCATCCTGATGCGGGAGGCCGACGACGCAGTCGAAAAGCGACGTTACCAAATCTGAAAGCCTCGAAATCGTCATTCATTTCTCACAATAATGCTTTTCCATTTGGTATTCAGACATTTATGAATTCCGCCCATAACTGAAAACACAATCTCCATGTCGATGTGGAAGCCGGACCAAACAAGGGAGTGACGGTGGAGGAAGGAAGAAAGGGGGAGGGCGGGTTGGATTACGTGTATGAGTCGATGTGGTGAAATTCCCGTCAACAAAACTGCGCCACGTCAGCAGTTACTCATTTCATCAGCAAAGTTGAACTCGAATCGAAGGGTCGATTGTGGTTTCAGTAAAAACGTATCAATTCGAGACTTCCGAAACCGCAGTTCCACTGGTCCCATTTCACCAATAAATTGAAGCATTTCGAACGAAACTCACCTTCAAGCGACTGTGCCTGAACCATGATGCCCAAATGCGACGAGAAGGGCTTGGAAGACACGAAGAAGAAGCAGAATTCCCGTCAACAATCAGTGCTGATGACGACGACGAGCGTGCTGCCGGCGCGGGTGGGCGAACAGCTCATCGACGCTGAAAACGAAGAAGCACTACGAGAACGCGGCACGTTTGGCACTTTTAGCACTTTCACTTTTACCACAAGAGGCCCTCTCAAATCGCGGAATGCGATGAAGCTCGAATTCAAGCAATGTGTGAAACGTCAAAGTGATAAATGAATCAACCGGCTCTCAGTCTCTCTTTGGAAAATCAATGAAGCCTCATGCTCACGTGTGGTTGAGCAAAAAACCGGCAACCACGGAAGTCCCCCGATGAGGACCGGATGGAAAATTGGCAGAGAACAAGAAAAGCGAAGTGAAGAGAGGCGCCACGTGAAATTGTTCGAGAGACGCGCGTGACTGCGGCCGGCCAGCAGATCCAGGCGAGGTGGCCAGGGCGCGCTTGCGAAAGAGGAAAGGGGAAGGCAGCGGGGAGGATGGCGCGGCGCCGTCCTGGCGCCAGAAGGGGGAAGGGGGAGCTGGATCGTTTGGGCACACCATTTTCGGCTCAACGAGGCCGCCGCTCGTTTGTTTCCCTTTTTGGCCATGGAGAGAGAAGGAGAAAGGCGAGGCTTTGTTCAATGACTGGCTGAGGGGAATACGAATTCGTGAACGGGGAAGTGGGAAAAGAGACGCGTTTCAAAGGAACTGCATTCAGTAGCTCTTTCGCTGTATTCAATAGCGTTAGTACCATGTCAGGTAGACAAAAAGATCTGAAACTGCGAAGACACTGCGTTTCATCGCATTCACTAGATAGTTGAGATTCGAAATCGAGGCTCCGTGAGTGTAGCCATGAAATTTGTATGATTGTCCTCGTCAACAGAACCAGGATTGAGCGTCGGTTTCAGAGGAAGATTAACTAAAGAAAAAATAGTCCAATCACTAGTCTCTGCAGTCTCCGGGGGAAAATATAGGAGAACAAATCAAACACTTTGCCGTTTTTAGAGATTCCGTGAGTCAATTGGATGTTTCAACAATGCCATATGAAAGGGAAGAGGAAAACAAATCGATCGCATTGATACATAGACGCACGGTACATAACAGGCAGACAACACGTAGACATCTCCACCAGAAACTTCCCACAGGACTGGCTTTTGCGTGTGCGCGGAAGTTGTCAATGGTTGGCTTGCGGGGGTTGGCGGCTGCTGTGAAGAGGAAAAGGAGAGAGACGAGGCCGGTGTCGACACACTGGCATGCATGTGGTGTGAGCTGTGCGTGTTTTGGGTGCGAGTGCGTGTATCTGGCTGCGCACCCACACCACCACAGCTCCCACCTCTCCCCACTCTCACCAACACCTCCCTCTTCAGCTATCGCCACTCTTGTGTACCGATCCTCGTGCGCACTTTTGGGTCACAAGTCAGAGGGGAGAAAGGAATGAGCACGATGTGGAAGAGGAGAAGGGAAAGAGGAAATGAAGATGATGTCAATGGAGAGGCTAAAAGTGGAGAGCGCGTTGAAATCAAAGGTTGTGTCGCCGCCGATAAAGAGGAGCGTCCGCTTTGAAGAGGGGGTCGGCGCCACTGGTGCGTAGATTGGCGTTTGTACCTTGATCGAATAGAAAAATCTGAAATGGGACTGTCTACATGTGCAAACCACTCGAAAGCGACGTTGTAACTATGTTGAGACAGTGAAACCGACGACTACACAACTATTTTGATGCTTAGAAGGAAGCAGCAGCCGCAATACCGACGACTGATGAAACTGAATTCGATCAAATCTGCGCACAACCTCGAGATTGACCGAAATTGTGGCATGTCGTGTAAGTAATCCTAGTGAAACTTCTGAATGACAAACTTTGAAACAACTTTCTTGAAATTGGTCACAATCGAGCTTATTGTGGACCGGCGCGGCGCCTGTCTCCTTCATCAGATTTCCGCTCTTCAAGTCTAGCATCTAAGAGGGCAGTTGAACTATCTCTAATGAGGCAAGGGGAAAGGGGAAGGAAGGAGAAGAAGAAGAACAGTGCTTACTCGATTGAGAGCGGCTTCGCTGCCGCAGAGCTGGTCGTGGATCTTGTTCTGTTCGTCGGGGTGGATGAGGTCGTTGATGTTACGGTTCAGTCACTCTTCCTGAAAGATTGTTTGGTCTAAAGTGCCGGTCCGACTCGCAAATTGCGTCTAGGAAAAGAAAGGAAGTATTGACTCCGATGTGAAACTGAGGACTCAATCTCGAGATTTCATTTCGTGTGCTCGACTTTTTTGGACGACCTTACTTGCCCAAGATGCGTTGCAACTAGAAAAGGAGTGAACTAATGCTTCTGACATGAAACCGAAAACTGATTCTCGATGAACCATAAGACGAATACTTCGTAACGGATTGCTTGAAAGTTCAATGCTGCCTCAATTGGCTACAGTGATGGTGCTTCGGTTCGTGAAAACGCGGCTTTCAGCCCGCACTCCTCCCAAGCAATTCAGAATGTAGAATCTTCTCCTCTTCTGCATCTCGTACAACCTCAAGCCTGCTCGCTTTGAGAGCCCACAATATCACAAGAAGAAGAAGAATTTCGGTCAACAATCAGTGCTGATGACGACGACGAGCGTGCTGCCGGCGCGGGTGGGCGAACAGCTCATCGACGCTGAAACCACGGCTCCCATCTCTCCACACTCTCACCAACACCTTCTCTTCAGCTATCGCACACCTTGATCGAATGGCTTCAATTGAAAATCTGTAATAAAAAGTGGGATGTCCACTCAAAAGCCACTCAAAACCGGCGTTGTGATTACATTGAGACAGTGAAACCGACGACTACACAACTATTTTAATGCATAGAGGGACAGTCAGACGCAGTGGAGACAACTGCTAAACCGAACGCGATGAAACTAGCTTACAACCTCGAGATCGGCAGCAATTGTGACATGTCAGCAAGTAATCCTAGTGAAACTTCTGAATGACAAACTTTGCAACTTTCTTGATAGTGATCACAATCGAGCTTATTGCATTCAAACACCTGCGCTACGCATTTCGGAATCAACTAATTTAGGCGCTGTGTTTAACCTAATGTAATCTCGTCAAAACCGACAAGTTCAGACCCCGACCCTTTCCGTTTTTTTGCTTCTCACAAACACCGAGAAACGTGCTGTTAGCGTATGGTTCTTGCCTATTCGCCCTCTTCTCTCTCTCGTGCGTGAGGCATTGCTGTGCTGTGCTGCTGTGAAGTCGGAAAGTCAACAAGAAGCACCTCCTCAACGAGGGAGACAGAAAGAGAGAGATGCTCCCGCACTCCTCCCCCTTCTTTTCTTCACCTTCTTCTTCGTTCTTCTTCCGAGCATGCTTCTTTTTTCCTCTCCCAGCACAGCCTCCTCGAGGGCTCACGACGAAGTCCAATTCAGCCGCGGCTCTCTCTTGTCAGGTTTCATGTTTCCTCTTTCACGAGAGAAGAGACTCAATTTTTTTCCTCGTCCACCAAAACTTGATCTTGGGCGCGCCGGCTAAAATTGCAACTGAGAGAGGCCTCTCGTGGGGGCTCACAGCTCAACTTCATGACCAGCCGGCGTGTGCAGTGGCAGAACCGGATTTCTCCTCGATGCCCACGTTACCCGCCAGAGCGCCCAATCCATCGATTTGGTCGGACATGCGGTGAAATTGTGCGTATGCATTGTCCGACTGTGTGTCCTTCAGTCTCATCGGAAGCCCTTCACCCTTCCGCCTCTCGCCCATCCTCTCGCCTCCATTGACCATTTGTGACCTGCCGAATATCCGAGTCCACTCTCCCTTTCGTTGACCTTGAAGAGAAAGAGGAGGGAGGAGGCGAGACAAATGACCGTCGGGCGGAGGCTCGTCGGCTCATCGTCCTCAGAGGGGGGAGGGGAGCGAAGCACGGCGATCGCCGTTCACGAGCTCTGAGAGGGAGGGGGTTTGCTCTTCTCGTTGTCCCTCTTCAAGGCTCACCTTGTTCTTGGTCTTCTTTTCCTTCGAGGCGTTGATCTCTCTCGATGCATGTTTGCTTATGAGTCGCGTGATTTCTGCCAAGTTGGTCTCCTTTTACATTTCGATGTTTCAAGGCAAATTGAATTAGGCCGTTATTTCTAGAGTACATTTACTGACGAACCTTGTTCTCCACTGCCGAATAGCATCTTCAAAAGGACCACGTAGAATATCCGCATTCAACTGTTGGGATTGCCGTTTCAGGCGCAGTTGATTCGTTTGCTCGCTTGAAATGTTGCTGATTCCAACAATCGTCGCCATCTGAAGTCTTCACAAAATTTTCCAAAGATGCCCGAATGATCTCTAGTCTCTCAAAGATCTTCTCAAGACTTTGCAAAGAGCAGCGAAATGTTTCTCTTTATAATTCTTCCCTTCTTGTGCTCAGCGAAAAGCAAGCGAGGCGCCGATGTCCAGTTTCTTCTCGAGGGCAACAAACATTTCCAAGGGGGGCGCGCGTCGAGGCCTGTCCACGCGCGCGCCTTCCTCCTCCTTCTCCTCCTCCTGACAGCGCCTCCTTCCTGTCCTCTTTCTTCTCCTCCTCGCCCTTCATCCTTCCCCCTCTTCTCTGCTTCTCGTCGCCCCTCTCGACCAGCGCCCCCCGCTCAAATCCGACTCAGTCCGCCGCGAACAAAAACAGTGGCCGTTGAAGCCGCTTGCGCTTAGTTCCTCGAAAAGAAAAGCGTCTTTTGGTGGAAGAATGTGGTCGCTAGAGTCTTTCGAATGTTATGAGCGACTTGCCGGTTTCAGATTTCTTATTTTAAGTGAGTTTTCGGTACATGTCAGTTTCTTCCATGCGAGCCATGTTTTATAGAACCAAAATAGCATTCAAATTAAGCATTAGGCATTTGGAGACCCTCATTCTGTGCTCATCGGCTTCAGACATGGCTGATTAGGGCGCAATATCTTTAGTTCCATTATCTCTTTGACATTTGCTTCATATTTCACACAAATCTGTCCCGATAGCTTATTTATTCAACACCGACCTTTCTTGACACAATTTTCACCCCGACGAGAAGGAGGAGGAAAAGGAGATGGCTCGATTGGTGTGTTCGGGTTGTGGGACGATGGGGGTGAATGGGTAGCCCCATGGGGAGGGAGATCGTCGTGACACCCTCGAGCGGGTCCTCCAGCACCCTCTCCAGCCCCCCTTCACCCCCCTCAACCCCTTGTCGGAACACCTCTTTTTCTTTCCCCGACCACTTCCTCTTCTACTTCTGTGTGCTTATTTGAGCTACTGAAGGTCGTGTCGAGTTGAGTTCGTGTTTGGTTTCCGTGATGCGATTACTTTTACGCGTATGTAGCTCAACTTATGATCAGACACACGATTGCAGGCCGACACTGATGGTCGGCCGTGTACAGGACGAACAGCTGCCGCCGATGCGCGGCGGCTTCTTTGGAGCACCCACGCCATTTGAGGTTGACTGAAGAACTGGAAGAAGAAAGAGTTTCAGGTCGGTGGCAAGACGATGTTCCTTGACTCGGCGTTCACCTCGTCGCATCGAGGTCTAATCAAAGTTGTTGAAGTGGTAAGAACATCTCCAGCAATTTGAGTAGAGAATTTCGCCTGACAGATTAACTCTATGCGAAACAGATAAGGTATCTTTCGATGTTCACACATTTCATCTTGAAATCAGGGCCACAATCTTTACTCACCAAAACATAGGCGAATTACTATTTCAAAAATCGCACAACAAGTTGCTGTAACCGATTTGGCAGTCGCTCCGCCATCCCTGGGATGATTGTGAAACACATCCATAAGCCGAATGTTGCAGGCACTCTGCTTCCTCGCCATGATCCTCGTCGCTGCTTCCCAGGGAGTCAACGATGAACGCGGCTTTGCACTGGCCGTCACCTTCGCTGGTATTTTTCCCTCACCCGACCCAAATAGGTTGCAGGCCTTTGTGTCTCCTTCGCCTTCCTTATTGCCTACATTCTCATGCTGAACACACGACTCCAACAAACGCCTTGGTTCATTCTTGTAAGGCCTAAAAGCGAAATCCGTTATGCAATACCGTATTCAGGAAGTGAGCCTCTACGTGCTGATGATCGTCGCCTTCTTCCTCTCGGGCATCTTTATGTGGATCTTCTGCGCCAACTTCTGGGCTGATAGGAATCCGAACTGGCAACTTGTGCCCGCTCTTGCTGCAGTGAGTTTCACGTTGCTTGTAATTAGAAATAGTCAATGTGGTAGCATTACGGCGGAAATTTTTCTGTTTTGAAGTTGAATTTGAAAAGCTGAGACACTCACTCAACAGAAATTTTTTGCTCTTCACATTACTCTTGTGAAAAGACGGTTTCAGCAGCGTTTGATAAGTTTTTATTGATTCCAGCCGTAATTTCAGTGTCGCTTAGCTCGTAAAATTGACAACAAAACCGATTTCAGGGCGCTCTCTTCGGCTGCATGCTCGTCTTCATCGTCGACCTCATTCTGCAGTTCCGATACTGGAAACGATACACGTGGAGACCCGACGAGCCCCATGCCACCACCATCCCCACATGAACTTTCTTCATTGTACACCTTCTCCTCTCTCAGCCTCCTCCTCTCTGTCATATCTTCTTCATCCTGCCTGAAACAGGAACAAACAATGCGACGCCTCTGGTCCCAGCTCAGTGAGATTCTTCTTCGTGTTGTTCCTCTTCTTCACTTCATCATTGCAATGTGTGAATCCAAGGTATGCATGCTACGTGCCCAAAAATGTACTTCAACACGGTTCAATAAATTCTTCATTTCTCTGAGCCCCACATGAGCCCTCGTCAAGACTCCTGGAGGGGCTGTTGTCGTGGCTCCCGAATCAATTCCAAATCTTTTCTCGTGATGTGACAAACTACACAAGAGCGTATCAGTGAGAGTGTCCCCTGGTGTCATTAAAGCGTCAAGGCTCTTCAGACCCCCTCTCTCTGCCTATCCCTGACTGCTTTTCATCGATTCAACTTTGATTTTCTTTACACTGAAGACCCCGCTTGTTTCCAATGTACACGTATAATAATAAGCATTTCAATCCTACAGTTTCGGCAGGCACAGGCGAGTGTAAATAATCCGTATTTAACAGTAGGATTCGTCTAGGCTTCTTAAACCTTGAAGACTTCAATCGTTTGACTTCCTCGTTCAACGTACATGCGTCCATCGGCAGTGGCAGCTTTGGGATTGTCGTCAGGGCGGAGTAAATCATCCTTGGAGACCGATCTAACTTTGCGCATTTCAGGCACAGACAAGAAAAAGTGAACTATGCGATCAAGATCGTGAGGTCGGAGTCACGCGATGAGAGAGAGCGTACTTTGAGAGAAGTGCAGGTTTTGCAAAAGCTCAAACACCCGAATGTTGTGACTTACCAAAATTTCTGGACAGAGAACGTAAATTCTAATGCGTCACAAACTCATGTTTAGGTCCGCAACGTTGACTTTATTCTTCTTCAAATGGAATTTTGTGGAAATGGCTCGCTACGGAGAGCGATATCAATGTGCGCCTTTAAATCTCGGGGCGCTAACGTGGCGTGGAAGATTGCTCTGGATTGTATAAAAGGGCTAGACTATATGCACGCAAACGGTGTCATTCATCGCGACATAAAACCGGTCTACAATTTGTCGACTAATTTGGTCACGTAATAAATTTCAGGACAACATAGTGCTTTCGCACACAAGCGTGGCCAAACTCACAGACTTCGGCTTAGTGAAGAACGACACGTTGTCGACGTTGACGAAAGGTGTCGGAACGCCTCTCTATATGGCGCCGGAAGTTATGGATGGTTGTTATACTTCAAAAGCGGATATTTACAGGTGGTTTGACTACTCCAGTACATTCATTTCTTTGCAGTTTGGGACTAGTGGTTTTCGAGCTTTTCGTTTCATTTATTGAGGCAAACCCTGAGCAGCAGCTTCGTCGTACGCACAATCTCACTAAGGTTTGCCGATAAAATATACCCCACTTTAATTCTTATCCTATTAGAATCCTTCCCAATTCCCTAAGGAATTTCAAGAAAAACTCAGCGGCCAGGTAGCTTCCGTAGTGTTGCGTGCTGTTTCAAAAACCGTCAAACACGATCCAAAGGAACGACTATCGGCCGTAGATCTTTTGGACGACAAAGAGCTGCCGTTTCGTGAGAGTAAGACTGAGTACTGTTAACAACCAGCGAAATTTCTCTAGTTATTGAACAAGAGAGGAACAGGTCGCCGACCCCAAACTTTCCGTTTTTAGACTCGTTCCCGACACGTAAGCACATTTACTGCTATTTTCTGTACGCCTGTCTGTCGACTGTTGCAACTAAGCACTTTCAGCCCTAGATACAAATCTTTTTAATGGGAAAACGGCGACAGTAGGACCGACGTCTCTTCGAATTGAGGTAAGAAGATGAGCAATTTTGAAAAAAAAAGTTTTAGCTTGAGCGTGCGTTTATCGTTAACAAGTTCGTCTTTACATTGAATGAAGCTCGTTTTGGCTACACTGTCGATGTAAGGCTGAGCAAAGGATATACCAATCTTGATTGTGTTAGGTGAGTACGGATGGAAAAGAATGGACGGAGATCATTCATGAACATCCTCTACCCCGCCGTGATAAACAAAGCATTCTCTTCCAACCGCGACGCGTTCGGTAAGCCTTTGCAAAGACAGTATTAGAAAACAATACTGTAGACTCTTAAGAACGAACTGCACCACAGACGATTTCATGTCGAGAATTTTGAGGGGCCGCGATGATTTCGGATTGCGCGGTCGAGATGCGGTGGTGATGCTGAGCACGGAAGAGTTTCAGCTTTGCCCGAATACCGGCTTTCAAAGTTTGTACTGATTAAAATCGAAATTGATTTCCAGTTCCCACTAAAAACATTGCAATACTTGAAAGTGGTGCTAGAGCAGGCACAAGGACGGCCGTTTTCTTGAATTTTGGCGAGGAGAAAATGCTTAATGGTGATGTCAACAGTGGCACCACGTGTTGTGCAGTCGGAGAAGCTATTCATGTTCGCTTCCCGCAACCGTGGATGATCAGTTCCTTCAAGTAAGTTTCCTTTCTCCAATTTCCAACAGGATTTAAAGGTTTCGACTTCCGGAGAATCACGATTCCTCCTTCAGAATCACGCTTAATTCTGGCGTTCCAATAGAGAAGCAGAACACTGACGAAAAGTGCAGGTTTATTTAACACGAATAATGGGATTTAAGTTAAGAGGCTGGCAGGTTTTGACATTTCCTCTTCAACCAGTCTGTATGATATTCATCACGCCGACGTTTGTTTCTGCCCCAGATGTTTGTAGTCTGAAATTTAAACAAACTTCTTGCAGGGAAAATTTCACATCATTCACTTCGAGTGCCCAGGAAACGTTTGATAAACAACCATAAGACTTCTTTAATTGCCAGACTCTGAATGATTATCGGTCAATAAATGTTGTTCGTCCAAATTCCTAATCCAATTTTTCCAATTTCCTAATGGTTAGACAATTGCGCTGTCGTTGACTGCAAGTCACTCTCTCCTTTGCAATCAGACGATCGATTTTATCGGCTCAACGCGCGCCTTTAGAGGCGTCACTGACAAACAAGTCGGCGACGGCATAGTTCGCGTTCCTCTTTTTAGGCAAAGCTTCCTTCTTAACAACTTCTTTACCATGTCAATTTGGTGCCACAAAGGTTGCTCTCTCTCCGGTTTTAGGAACTTTTCAGGACTTGAGCCTTTCCACCCTGGCATCATATGTGATGGCTGCGGAATCGATGAGGAAATCTTCGGCCCATACTACAGCTGCTTTGTCTGCGAAAAGAGGCTTTGTGAAGATTGCTATGATATTGATAACTTCGTCGGAGAGCACGAAGTCTCGCATACGATGACCCTTGTGCAGACGCCCCTAGAGAAAGGTTTGAATTTCAAAACAAAATTACTGGTTGAGCTCATTTTCAGAAGCTGGCTGCTGGTACGTCGAACCCTGTGAGAATTGCTTGACCGTGCACTATTCTGATGGTCAATTTGCTTGCAAAGAATGTGGCTATGTTGTTTGTGGTAGATGCTCGGACTTAGACGAGCGCGAAAGAATCAGGGAGGCTCACCCCGAATGTCAGCACCAGCTGGCCATGAGTGATAACAATCCAATAGGCAAGTCATAAAAATCTCACCAACGCGCACATTTGCAGTGCCCGAAAAAATCGATTTGAAGAAATTTCAAGCCATCGCGATTCAACGACAACAATTCTTCGCGCAAACCCTTGGCACTAGGGAATTTGACGAGGTGGATTGCACTAATAAGGTGAAGATTTTCATTGGAAAGAAGGTTGGCTTAGGACGATTTGGTGAACTTTGCAAGAAAACTCGCCTATGCGGTCTATGGCCCGCCAGTGAATGACACCACTGAACTCGGGTACTCGAAGGAACAGGAAAAGAACATAATCGAGCTTGGAAGAAAACTCATTCAATTTCATGTGAAAGAGGAACTCATAGCGGGTCTGAAGAACCGACTTCGAATCAATTTCATTTTCATTGGAATCTTCTACGATGACAACGTTGACATGGTTCGATCTTGATTGCTTGGCTAATGACGTAATTGTTACAGTTCCCGCTTATCCGACTTCATGTGGGAGGAAAGATGTTTTTCTTTGAAACGCGCTCACAGCGGCACTACGAGTCTTTTCAAGACTTCCTACAGCACAATAAGTTACCAAAATGCTGGCTGTGCGTCCCGAAAAATGGTGTCTACAAGCAACTCGATCATGGAACTTGCGAGCTCGAATTCGTCTATGCGCCGGCTTATGTGCGTTGTCTTTCTGCTGCCAGAACTTGCCAAGCCTTTTAGACGAAAGAACGAGAAGCGCTAGAAGATTTGGATAAGACAGCCACCGGCGTCGGGCTTGCCTCTACAGCAGTGGCCGTCGCGAGTCTTTTCACTCCTGTTGGGCCAATGGTGGCCGGCGCCGCACTGTTTGGAGGAGTTCTCTCTGGATTCTATGGTACTTTTCGATCTGCTGGCACTCTGGGAGATCGGTTTGTGGAGACAATCTCACACTGATTTGACGCATGATTTCTAGAAGTAAACACGGGGAGTCAATCAGCCCATTCAGTGATCGTGAAGCTTTCTTCTCGTGGTTATCGATAGCCGGTTCAGCCTTTTCAATGGCTTCAGCGGCAGGCACAGCGGTACTTCTTTCGTTCGCTTACTAAAGTTAACAATTGCAGAGGCTTGCTCGCGTTGCCGCTAGCGGTCAAACGATGGGCACGGCCATGCGAACATCCGTGAATTGTGCAATCTTTGGAAGTCTTGGCATCAACGGACTTGGAGTGGCCGCCTCGAGCTATGTTCTGGGAGAGAAGATTGCCAATGGAGAGAAGCCTTCAGCTCTTGAAGTCTTTCAACTCACTGCCAGTCTTCTCTTCTTCGTCAACGCCGCGTATAACGTGAAAACGGCAACGAGGCTAATTGAAAATGTTTGTTTTATTTGATTTTGTGCATGCCATAGGCCAAAGAAGATGCTCTCACGAGGCATCGAGAGACCCTCTCAAAGAGGCAGCAGAAGAAATTCAATCGAATGGTCAAGAAAGACGAAATGGCTGCCGGGTCCAAAGAAACCGGACGTCAAATCACGCTGAAACGTCTCAATGACGAAATCGCTGAAAATGGCTCCATTAAGACGCTTTTCAGTGCAAAGAACTTGAGCAAATCGGCGAATCGACACTTTGTGGATCCAGCTGCGTGAGAGTTTTTCTTCTTGTCGTTTCACGGACCTAGAATGACCGCCGATGGCCACGACATCGCCTACCGTGAACCTTCCATGGCCGCATCGAAACTGGCACGAAAGGCTGCCGGTGGTAACGGTCCAACGAAGAACACAGTCATGTTCAAACCTCCCACCGAGGTCGACAATGAAATACTCAAATCATGTTTGTTGTTTACTTCAATTGAATTCAACATGTGTTTTTCATCAGACAATCAAAGGGACTAACAAAAGGCGAACACAAAGTAACACTAAAGGGGTCCAGTTACGGCTACGACATTTCTCATGTTCGAATTTCATTGGCAACACACCATTTTCAGGACGGAGAAAAGACTCTATCGCGTCGAGTTCTGGTTAAAAATCCGACTTTTTTGGTAAAAGATGGCAAGGCGGTTCATTTCGTTCACGATGAATCAGGAATCACACCGATTAAGAAGTTCCCGGCAACGACGCCAATCAAAGTCGATCTGGCAAGACATGAAACGCCGATCTTCGTGGCTCCATGTGGATACCGGCCAGTGGACGAAGAAGAACCGGAAGACCTAATAACGTTTGACTAATTGTAAATTGATTGCCTTTTAGTGCTGGAATAAACTTTTTTGAAAAGGGTCACTTCAGTGTAGTGCAGATGACATCTCAAGCGAACCAAAGCCTATTTGAAGCAGGTTCGAATCATTTTTCCCAATGCACCCGTCTCAGTCACCTGATGAGCTGTTCATGATGAAAGGCATGAAAAACATACAGGAGACCCATTTCCTTGACAGTTGACAGATTCGATCATGAAGTGTGCAGTCTCTTCCCCCCGCAATGACTCACACAAAGTTTGGTCGCGCGAAGTCGCGTGCTCGCCGCACTTATCACCCACCTTTCGAGGCAAACGAGGGTGACGCGTCCTTCTGCGTTGCGTCTTCCTCGCACTATTTACTTTTCCATTTCACTTCTTTGACGCTCAATAAAATGCCCATTTGGTTTCAACAAGGTTTATTCTTTTGTTTGCTTACTCTACGATCAGGACTTGAACCCTTTCACTCCGGTGTTCGATGTGATGGCTGTCGATCAAATGAAGACATCTTTGGCCCCTATTTCGACTGCCTTGTTTGCAAGGTCAAGCTCTGTGAAGAGTGCTATGGAGCTGAGAAGTGGTTTGCCAAGCATCAACCCTCGCATACCATGACGCGAATTCAAACACCACTTGATCGAGGTTTACTCCAACAAATTTGAAAGAATTCTATTTGCTTCAGAGGCTGGCTGTTGGTACGCTCAACCTTGCCAGAACTGTCTCACTGAACATTATGCTGACGGGCAATTTACTTGTAAGAAATGCGGGTATATTCTCTGTGGAAGATGCGCGGAGAACGACGATCGACAACGGATTCGGGAGTTCTTTCCTCGCTGCAAGCACGAGCTGGTTCTCACTGATAACACTCCTCAAGGTGAGTCAGAGGAAAAGAGCGACGATTGAGAAATCGGCAGTGCCCGAGAAGTGCGACTTCGATAAGTTTCAAGCAATTTCCATTCAAAGGCAACAATTCTTTGCACAATTTCT
>JAQIXL010001953.1:0-15004 GCA_034700245.1 Poikilolaimus oxycercus | reverse complement strand
GACATGTCGGTTTCAGCGTGTGCATAATGTGATTGCATTTTATCCCATTTCGCTCTCGACCCGTAACATGTCTGGCGGTCACACTAACGTCAGCGAAAGATCTGCCTTTTATGAAAATGCTGAATCAGCTAATTGCCTTCTCTGAGACTCTTTTACTCACCGTCCGAACATTGATCTTTTGAATGCGAGTTAGAACAACCAACCGGCTCAGACTAAGGTCCAGACAGATCTGCCTATTTGGGAAATGATTGAATCGTTCGATTTTACCACCCTGCAGTCTTCCCTCTCTTCACTTACAGTTAGAGCTTTGATCTTCTCTCCACGATGCCCGATGAGAGCGGCGCAGGCCTCTCGCGGTGCCTCCATGCTCCACTGAAACATCGAAGTCAGCACATTGAAGGGCAAATCAACGCACCTCACCGCTAAATAGTAAAGTTTCTTTTGGTCGCACCTACCCTGGTTTCCTTCCCCGAAATTATTATTGATAACGACCGCAACGATGGCGGCATCTTCGTATTCTTTCTCGCACATCATCTAGTGCAACACAAGACTCACCGATCATTCAATCAGCATTTTGAATGGCGCAAATGGAACTGGGGGTACTGGAGGAGTGGAACAGCAACTCATCAAGTACAAGCGATAAAACTGCCGCATGATTGGGGTCTCGACAATTTTGTGTTTCTCATGGAAGGAAAGATTGATTGGTTGAGAAAAAGAGCAACGACAAAATGAAGCCTTTGGTTCCCAGTTTCA
Source organism: Poikilolaimus oxycercus (assembly GCA_034700245.1). Classification (NCBI taxonomy): domain Eukaryota; kingdom Metazoa; phylum Nematoda; class Chromadorea; order Rhabditida; family Rhabditidae; genus Poikilolaimus; species Poikilolaimus oxycercus. The sequence goes on along the minus strand of JAQIXL010001953.1, from coordinate 14,251 downwards.
GCGCAGTTCCATTCGGATTGTCGTTTTGCACCTGCGGTGGTACATCGTGATCTCCGTCCATTGTTGTGCTGTTGGTCAGATTCGCTGAAACATTTGGTTAGTCCAAGCTATGCATGAATTCCCCCCAGCTAAACAATTGCGGCAGATGGGTTGTCTTGGATGTCGAAGTTAATGGAAAAGAGCCCTTGTTTGTAGTCTGTAGAGAGCCTTTCGCTGAATCTGAGAAACTCCAATATTCACAACCTAGAGAGTCAAGAACGTTGACCATTCCGCTGACATCAAAACGTGAAAGAGTTCAGCCTGAAAATGCAACAATGAAACTGCCAACTGTTCACCATGTTTGCAAAAAAAGAACATTACTTGGATGATCTCAAACTTTATAAACACAACTTCTGAGTGAAAATCGTGTCTATGTAGCCCGCTAACACTGCTACACCAACAACTGTTTCTGCGACGACGACTCGATGCGACAAGGCCGCGTGACCGTTGAGGGGCGTCCTTGTTGTTCAGTAGCGGAAGAACCTCAACCAAAGCGGAGATGTACCGACAACGCATCCAACTCTTCCTCTACCAGCAACAATCCTGGCGATGGAACAAGCTGCCAGCATCTGGAAGAGTGGCAGAAGCAAATCGAGCAGCTCCTCTTTCCTCGAGTTCTCATGGACGGTCCAAATGCTCAAGATGTGGAGAAGCAAAATCAATCGATCGTCACGATAACGCCACCCATTTATGAAATGGTTGAGTCGGTCGATTGCCATCCCTGGGACGTCCACTCCTCACTCACCGTCAGAGCTTTGATCTTCTCACCGCGATGCCGATGAGGACGGGGCCAGATTGAAGTCAACACATTAAATGGGCAAAATAACGCACCTCAAAACTGGTGAAGTTATTTCCGGCCTCGCCGGCAGCGCACTCCGTTCCCGCAATCAGAAGGCTGGCGTCCATTGCAGCAACAGATCTCTTTTCCTTGAGAATGCTGAAACCACGCTCGTCCACATCACAGATTGCCTTTCGAAAACACTTTACCTGAAGTGTTACGACTAAAACTTCAAAATGCCATGGTATTGCACTATAAGTTCGTTATTCAAGAAGCGCTCGCGATAACATTCAGTTCTCAGTTTCAACGTCCTTTCATTTGGATCTTGTTTGCTCGTTTTGCAGTAGAGGAGGACTTCGACCGTGTGAAATGTATTTGTTGCACTTACTGAAACGTTTGATTCGTCGACGCTGACGGTCATCTTCTTGTTATTCTTCCTTGCACAGTGTTCCTAAAACAACGCATATGATAGTTGCTTGAGCGAGTTCACAGTGCTCGGTATCAAATAGTCGTTCTGCCGACATTGACTCAAACCTTCGCCCCCTTCCTTCGACGACGTTACCATTGTTGTCTTTTGGCATTAAATCCAAGAACATGATCGCCGGGCGCCCTTGTGCTGTGATAAGAGAAATTGATGAAACTGTCGAATGAAAGGAAGAGTGCGAAGCTTTATCATCCATCAAAATGTTTCAATACTTTGGTGTGAATTGAGAAAAAAACAACTCGAGCTAAAATATAGACCGTTGGAGACACAGAAAATGAAGTCTATCTGCAAAGTCCCCATCTATGTTAACGATAAACGAATTACGGTCTACTGGAATTCAGAAAAGAGGAGGAGGAAGAAAGCCGTTAGAGGCATTCTCGCAAGCCGAAAGCAACAAACTAACCGCAAACGACAGCGTTTCTTATTTGTATTCAACTCAAAACTTGCAGTTTGCCTGCACTTAGATAACCAATAAAGAATGCGAAAATAAGGGACGCATCTGAAAAGGAGATATTGACATGCGACAGGATGCATTTGGTTGTACTCAGTTCGAAACTTGTGGTTGCCTGTACTCGCCGCGGAAATAGTACGTTTGCCTGTACCATCGCTTAGGATCTTTTGGAGTGGGAATCCACATGAAAGTAGCACCCGGTGGTTGGAATGGCTTCTCCTCTTCTTCGGTTTCTGTTTCTTCTTTCTCAGGTTTCTCTTCGCTTTGTTTCTCGCCTTCTGTGAGCGTCTCTGTCGACTGCCAACCAATGGAGCCGACAGTTTTCTGTTTGAAACTGTTTTGTCAATTGAAAAGAGGAACCTTTCGCTGCAAGCGAGTCAAATAGTCGTTGATTTCCTTCTCGACCCGGGCCTTGGCATGGCGAACCTAGGAGAATGACTGAAAGAGATCTCAACAACATTGGCTGGTTGCCCGTGGATGGAGATGCGTTGGTTTCCTTCTGCGTCCTCGTCGTGCACCGCGATGCGAGTATGCGTCTCCGCCTGTAAATGAATCAACCAGTTGAGATTAAAGCGGTCGAAACTGCAGAGAGATTAGTTGCGATGAAATTGCGAAGCTCTTGATGCGTCCTATGAAACCGCAAGTCAACCAACAATGCTAATTCCCATCTTGTGTTGATTACTCGAAACGAGTTGATGAAGCAAACACCGAACTCAACCTGCGGTTTACAACACCAGAAAAGATTTTTTTTGAGCAAATGCTGAATCGGCTGATTGCCGTTATAGATGTGCACTTTAACTCACCGTCAAGGCTTTGATCTTCTCTCCACGATGCCCGATGAGAGCGGCGCAGGCCTCTCGCGGCGCCTCCATGCTCCACTGAAACATCGAAGGCAGCACATTGCAGGGCAAACCAACACACCTCAACGCTGGTGAAGTTCTTTCCGGTCGCGGTGACAACGGTCCCCTTCTCTGAAATCGATGCGGAATAAAACGTTTTACCATAAATGGATCGAACAAACTGACCGAACATGGCAGTGCAAGCTTTTATTCCAAATTAAAACTTTCAACTCTTACTTTTTGTTCGCGAACATGTTGGAGCAAGAACCATTTGCTCTGTCTCTTCCTCTCCGAGAAGTCTTTGGATGAAGCCTAGAAAGTTTGCTCTGCAAGAATGATTTGTCGATTGAACGTCATCAAGGCATGGCTAGAATTTCGATAACAGCGTTCTTTTCCTCTTTTCGCGGGCCCCCGCTGACGTCTAACAAGCATGACGTTGCATTGCACTTTGGGAGCATTCACTCATCAAGGCATTGCGAACCAGCTGTGAACTCAAGCACGGCTGAAGTTGAAATTGAGGGGAAAAGGACGGAAGAAAAATCCAAGTGATCGTGAGAGAAAAGGTAAAGAAAGAGGGAAGATGGCGAGCCTGAGAGCGCCGACGGCGCCTCGAGGCGTTTTGCCCAAGAATGCCCAGAGAGAGAAAGCGAGACGGGGAGCGAGACAGACGAAGGAAGAAGAAGGAAGAAGAACCGTGCAGCTGCAAGCGATCGTCCATGCTGCCAGTCGGGAGTCTTCTCCTTCTTCCTTCTTGCATGGTATTCTATTGGTGATTGCAGCTCAAACCACATTCGGACAGGGCAACATTTTGAGATAAGTAAAGCAAAGAAACAGAAGAATTGACAACGGAAGAACCAAAGTTGATGAGCACGAGCACGACAGACGCACTGTCGTGATGGAACAGCAGCGTCTTAAGTACAGGCGTTGAAACTCTCGCCTGACTTGATGCACTCGGCTATTTGTGTGATTCTCACGGGGGAAAGGCTCATTACGAGAGTTGACGTGCTTGAGGGAAATCAACAAGAGAAGGCGACGTTCATTCCAGCAACACAGCCCCCCTTCCTTGAGAATACTGAAACCACGACCTAGTGCCCCCTCAATTACAGCACGAAAACACTCTTGCTGAAATGCCGTGACTAAAACTTCAAAGTGCCGTGCATTGTTGCGTGTGGCATGCGCTATTCAAGAAGTGATCATAAAACATTTAGTTCTCAGTTTCGTCGCCCTTTCATTAGGATTGTGTTTGCTCGCTTTGCAATTTTGGTGGTGGTTTCGACCGTTTGGAATGTTGCTCGGTTGCATTTGCTGAAACATTTGGCTCCTCAATGCCACCAGTCGAGCATCTTCTTTCTCGCGCAGAGTTCCTAAAACACAGCCCTCGCTCAGGATTCAGTCCGCCAAACAAATTAGTTTGGGCATTATTAATGAAAAAAATAAATAAACGAGAAATGACAGGCAGAGAGATGACCGCGGCCGGAACGAAACACTGACTCATCAAGTACAGGCGTTGAAACTCCCTCTCGACAGACGTACTCGGCTATGTGTTTCTCATGCGAGGAAAAATTCACTACGAGTTGACGTGTTTGTGGGAGATACGAATACGAATACGAAATACGAAAGTTTCAACAAGAGGAGGTGACGTCCACTACAACAATGAAACTCTTGCGCTTGACAATACAATCCCCGTCGAGCTCAATCAATTGTTGTTCACGATTAATCGCAAAAAAAAGTTCTGTCGCTAAAACTTCAAAGTGTCAGTGTAGAGAAACTTACCACATTTCTCGTTCAAAAATGTTCTTTCGTGCCACTTGGTTCCCAGTTTCACTGTTCGTTCATTTGCCTTCTGATTCTCAGATTGCAGTGTTGCTCTCACTCTCTATCGTCGTTTGAAATGTTGTTGGTTGTGGTTGCTGAACCATCTGAGTTGTTCTGCATCTGTGCATGAAGCGAGCTGATCGTCTCGAAGAAGGTGTTCTCCTATTCGGCCTCTTGAGAGCCAAGTCGACGATGCCAGCGTCTCTTCTCGAGCTCGAGAGAGTCCTATACGTGCTGGCTGCATCAACCGACGGTTTCAAACCTGACTCAAATGTGCTTGAAATTCAGCTGAGGCAATTCGTCGAAAATGCAGACTGTTGGGAAAATGTTTGAGAAGAGAATGAAACGAAACTCCAGAAAGGGTGAAATTTTCAGTACGCAACACCTCTGAACAATAGTCTGCGCGCGCGAGTTTTACAAAGCTCCAACTTTTCCATGTGCGATTCTCGTTCTTCTCTCGTTTTCTTCTTTTCGAGTTGTTTCTAACGTTTTACTTTCAGTATTTCTCGACGATGTCGCTTGGGCTGACGGCGATGAGGCGCGGCATCGCCGCCACGCTCAACGTCGTGCCACGTCGCTTCGCAGGTGAGCCATATTTGATCGAAATATTGCTTTTCCCTGTTTCTTCTGGTTTTGTTGCTTTCAAACTTCTTTTTTCTTTCAGGTCACGGCTTGATGGTGCACCGCGACTCGGAGGTGAACAACGCGAACGTGAAGTTTGAGTGGTCGAAGGAGAACCTCGATCGTGTGAAGGCGATCGTGTCGAACTTCCCTGAGGGTCACGAGGCGGCCGCCCTTCTGCCCGTCCTCGATCTCGCGCAGCGTCAACACGGCTGGCTGCCCATCTCCGCCATGCACAGGGTCGCCGAGACGCTCAGTGAGTCGCTTCTTCTTTGTGTTGAGTACGTTACATGAGCTTCAAATAAGAAAAGGAAACGAATCTAGTTATTCCTTGGGTACGAACGTGTAGAAACGCTTCCGTCAAATATTTTACGTCTCACTTGAGAAAGATAACCGGCGAAATGCATTCCTGTTTCAATGAGATCTTGATACAGAGCGTTTTGATTGCAGAAGTGCCTCGTATGCGCGTCTACGAGGTGGCGACCTTCTACTCGATGTACAACCGAACGCCCGTCGGCAAGTACTTCCTGCAGGTGTGCGCCACGACGCCCTGCATGCTGCGCGGTGCCGAGGACGTCACCGCCGCCATCACGAAGAAGCTCGGTGAGTGCTTTCTTCTTTTCCGGGTTTTCAACGAGCTGTTTTCGCCCGTTCTTTAACTACATTCTAGCAAATGCTTGAAGATTTTTTTTCGGTTTTGGTACTTCGCAAGATGAATTCAATCACCTGGGTTTCAATAGATTGATGAATGATGACGTAGTTTGTAATAGTCACTGATCCTCTAGCATGGACTTGAACTATGCTTTCTTGCAGGAATCAAGCCGGGCGAGACGACGAAGGACGGGATCTTCACACTCGCCGAGGTGGAGTGCCTCGGAGCTTGTGTCAACGCGCCTATGATTCAGGTATGTTTCAGTTCTTTCACATTTTCTTTCGTTCTGTGAATCGAAGTTCCATTCTCGACACCGAAGTTTAGATCAACGATGACTTCTACGAGGACCTTATCGTGTCGGATGTGAACGAGATTTTGGATGAGCTGGCGGCGGGCAAGCGACCGACGCCGGGACCGCGCAGTGGACGTCTCGCTGCGGAACCGCTTGGCGGTCTCACCTCGCTCAAGGAGGATCCGCCCAAGCCCGGCTTCGGTCTTCAGCCCGGACTCTAAGTGTTTTGTCGTCGCACTTTCCTTTGTGTAGATAAAGATTAGAACATGAAGGTCGTCGTGTCGAAGAGGCAAGGAAAGGTGCGACGCGTGCCATCGCTCGAACTTGAGTGACGGGCATTTGTGTGAGGGGGACGGTGGAGGATTTAGCACTTGGTGGTTTTATTGAAGACTTACCTTTTCGGCCCAGCATTTTGACAATTTCACAATCAAAGTTGCTTCTGCGATGAAACTTGTTCCATTCGAAAGTTCCTATTCTTGCCTTGAGCACCGGGCTTCAAAGGCTCCGCTTCCCAACTCCTCAAGACCGTCCTCGAGGCTGTGGAAGTACGCCCATCTGGAGGATCGCCTTTAGCAAAATGGGCGGCCGGACGTCTCGCCGGTCACTTCGAGGTCCTCAGAGAGTCCCTCTCGAGAGTAGGCAGGCATGGAGACGTCCTTGGAAGCGACGAGTCCTAGTCAATCCGAGAACGTCCTTCTGTCGCCTCTGTCTATCTCTTGTGAACAAGAAGCTTCTATTACTTCTCAAGCTCTTTCATCTCGACCTCAACTTGGACTTCACTCCAATGTTCCTCAACCAACCTTCCCTCAACTTCAAGTCGATCCAAGTCTCCAGATGCCACAACCTCTTCTTCAATCAGGCTTCCTTGGCTATCCCCTCATTCCCGGTTATCCAATTCCAACGTCGACCGCTTTTCAAATGGTCCCTTGGTACGATCCTTGGTGTAAGTCTAAGTTTCACTAAATGTTCATTGAGGTTACTGTAGATTCCGAGATGTTTCGTCAGCCGCAGAACACACAGCCAATGAAAGGCGTTCGAGTGAGTTTCAGCAAGGAGCAAGTTGCGGCCCTCAGGAATAGGTTTGATTTGTTCTCGCCGTCGGTGACAATACAGATTCGCCATGGCCCCGAATATCACAAAACCGGAGCGAGAGCAACTGGCCGCCCAGCTCGGCCTCTCTGCTGAACAAGTAAGTTTCTCTTCCAAGCCTAAACTTTTACTGAAACAGATCAAGGTCTGGTTTCAAAATCATCGCTACAAGAGTCGGCGAGCGTTGAGGGAGGCTCAACTCATGAAGGGCTCTTCTTCGTCTCCAGCTTCGGAGCCTTCTCCCCAACCTCGAGATCCCGCTCCTCTTCCACAATACTTCACTCCTCCTCCTCTGTCTTATGGCTATCCAGGTTCTTGTCAGTATCGACCTTGAATAAACCGCGTTTATTGTTCGCAAAGACAGTGTTCCAGTTTCAGAAAGCAAGAGGCAGTTCACTCTTTCAAGGAGAAATCCGAAATTGATGACGAAAGGCTATCTTGGCTAAAGTGGCGAAAACTGGAAAAAGAAAAATTCAAAGAAAACTTAAAGGAAGGTAAAACTTTGAGGTACAGACTTTCCTGAATTACAACGAAGTTACGAAGTGGACGAGCGGAGTCTCAGCCCGAACAAATGTCGTCCTCCTTCTTTTCGGGCCGCTATTCACAGATCGTCGACATGATGACTGAAGAAATGGCGAAAATTCCCGCGGAAGTTGAAGGTTGAATCTGATATATGGTTGTTGCTATAGATAGAAGTGCAATTTCAACCAAACCCCAACTTTCGTCTCACGGGTGGTGCCAAAACGAAAGTTCTTTCTTGGCCTGTATATCATGCCGCCGCAAATCTGCAGTTCTATGCTGCTGGAAAAGAAGTTTCTTCTAAGGGACGGTTCTGCAACGAGAAGTTGAAACTTAAAAGCGAAAAAAGTTTTCACGAAACAGCGACGAGATAATGAAAGACAGCAAATCGATACAAAAAAAAACGAAGAAAAGGAGCAAGGTCAGCCCGACAGATGTGAGAAGAAGAAATGTGCTGGGATGCCAGATGCGAGAGATTTCGCTTTCTCCTTTGTGCCCCCTATTACTCATCGCCTTCTTCTTCATCTCTCCCCTTCTCTCTGCGCTCTTTCAGCAGCTCACGACAGACATTTTTCTTCACTTATTATTATATCATTGCTTGTCATTTCAACTTTGTTGCTCTTCTCACCTTATCACTGTTTGTGTCTTCAGCTTCTGCGAAATGTTGGAAGTCAACTTTTCATTGCAGATCTGTCCCATATACGGCAGTTCTCTTGCAACGACATAGAATTGTGGTTCTGCTCCTTGAAAAGGAGGCCAAGAAGGAAGAAGCTTTGGAAAAGAATCTCTATGGATTTTACGTCTCACTTCACAGGTAACGTCTGGCTTTCACAATACCATGTCTAGTGCAAATTCCGTGAGGCATTTGTGCCAATTTTCATCACCGAACTTCTCAATGGCGCAGAAAATCACAGACGTAGAGTTGACGAGCATTTACCAATACACACCCGCATTGTTAGTGAAAATACAATACAATACTCGTTTAACTCATTTCTTTTGCAGAAGCTAAAACTCGAGGAATGTTCTTATGTCACAAGTACGCACTAACCAAGGATGACAATTTGTTGTTTGAGGTAACGGTTTAGCTATTGGAGGCTCAAGACCCTCGCCTTGGTCGCTGACAAGGTTCACTCGGAGCGAGCTTTGTAGGCTTCAACAACATCTTGGGACAAATCGGCTTCATCCTTGGTGCACAATTTTATTTCGGTAAGACCTTATTTGTAACAAATGAGACGTTTCGGATAGAAGGAGCTCCTTCACTCGCTTCGATTTATCGCTATTCAATCAAAGCCTTCTGCGATAAATTATGCGAGCCTGCTCCAGAGAATGGTTTGTGCAGTTTTTTTTGTGTTGATTGAATCACCGAACTTCAGAAACAACAAAACACACAGTCGGGTGGACAAATTCTAAAAGATGAAAGATTGGTCGTGTTCGATTATAGAAGACACTGCGAGCTGCCATCAAAGCGCCGCCAGCCTTTATAATGCAAATGAAGGAGCTATTTCGCAATAAATTTTTTTCCATTTATCGGAGACGTTTTAGTCAATTTTTGTTGGGCCGTTGGTGACGGTGAACTATAAGATTCGGAGATAGTTTATTCTACAATAAGAAACACACTAGAACGTAGATAATGTTTTGTTGGCGAGTGATATGGATGGATAACGGTGTTCAAAAAAATACAAAGTGACCAAATCAACAGCAGTTAAACAGAGATCGAAAATCGGGATTTTCGGGATTGGGGGGTGATCGAGATGTCAGAGTTGCAAAGTAATCGAGATTCTGGATGTTTCAGGATTTCTAGAGTTTAAAGTTGCTACAAAACATAATGATAAGAAAATTTTGGGATTAAACAAATTACAATACAATTAAAGCTGGTGCCGATCTCGATGCTAAATAGAATAAAAATTAATGCAGGTGACAGGAAGAGAAGTCTAATAGCTCCAGCTTGCAGCAGGGGTGTTCGGCTTGTCGCAAAATCCGTATGCCTTGCAGAACTGAATTTATAGTTGTACTCGTTTTTTTGCACAAACCTTGTGAGAATCGATGAAGGCATTCATGACCTGGCGGAAGATCATCGGGAAGATGTTGTCGACGTAGTCCGAGCACTAAATTGCAACATTTTCTCTCAAATATCAAAATTTCCAAACCGTCGAGAGGTCTTGGATTTGAGTGCAGAGACGAGGTTTCATGAAGGCCACAATGCTTTCCATGGTCTCCGGCTCGTTCAGCATCTTCTTCATCTCGTTCATTGCCAACTGGCATTCCTCACATTCCTGAAAAAAAGTTTTAAACAATTTAAAAATAATCCTCAAACGAACATTTTGTCCAGTTTGCTCAACCTGATTGAGACGAAGATACATCGCGTCCATCGCTGGGTTTCCGCAGAAACGGATCGCATGGCAGAACTCCTTCTTATCTTTCTGAAAATTGGAAGAAAATATAAAATCAACAAATGAAAAAGCATACCGGAGAGTCAATGAGGTCCTTCATGAAGAGCAAACCCTTCTTCATGGCCTCATCCACGAGGGCGCCGCAGTCAACCTGGGCGGGTTCAGTGACGATCGAGGCACAAGTTTCCTCGAGAATTGGACGAATTGATTGCAAGAGTGAGGTGGCGATGCCCATCGCCAGTGGCATTGCCTGAATCGTCGTGTGTCGAATGCCAACAACCTAAAACTCTCACCTCTTGGCAGTCATCGCAGGCCGAGGGGATCTCGGCGTTGACAATATCAGCAGTGAAGAAAAGGGCCAAACTGAGCACAAACCCGAAGTACCTCAGTAGAGTGTATCAGATAAACAGGAGTGCCCCCAGTACATTGTGCGCTACTGTTCTTCTGACATTGGGCACTCCGTCGCCCTCAAGGACGCTTCTTCGCCCTCAAGGTCATCTGAGCGCTTCTTCCTCAAGGGCAGAAGAACGGGAGTGCTTCTCCTCAGGGCGCTTCTTCCTCAAGGTCGTCAGAGAAACGGGAGCGTGTCTTCCTCAAGGGTAGAAGAACGGGAGTGATCGTTGAGATGTTCTGGTGGGATTTCGCTTTGTTGTCGTTGAGGTGAGCGTGAGATTATGTTAGGCTTGGGCAAAAAGCGTTGAGACCTCAAGAAGGTCGAACCTCTTCACTCGAGGACCACCGGTCCACGATGCAACCCGCTCTACCATGCCGCTGTTGTTCAGAGACCTTCACGATGCCTTCTCCTCGCTCACGGTCGTTGAGACGGAAGAGGACCCTCCAGCCGTCTGCACCCTCCTCGCGTAGAGAGCAGGCCCTCGTGCTGAGCAAGCGCCGCCCTCTCCGCAGTGAGCCTCTCGCCGTCTGCACCCTCCTCGCGTAGAGAGAGACGCCGCCTCCTCCACAGAGACGAGTACTTAAGGAAGGGAGCCGCCTCTGCGGCGACCCGTGCGCTGCCTTCTCGACCCTCTATGAAAGAGATGCCGGATGCATGCCTTGGGCAATGAAACAAACACACGTCGTCAATTTATTGTCAGAAAAGGACAAGGTCAACAACGAGAGTGATTGAAAAGGTCAACAGAGAAGGAGAAGCGGAGATCGTATCAGACCGCAATGAGAGAGAACCGACCTCTCTCGAGACGAGGGATAACAATGAATGATGAGAGTCAAAATGGTCAGAGAAAAATCTTTGCCGCTCTCTCGGCTTTCGAGTGTCAAGATATGCTCTCTCGCTGAGCTGCCCGAGGATCAGTATAAAAGGAGGATGAAACCCGTGCAAAATCAAGGTCGTTACGATGATCAACCCGCTAAGCGAAATGGACGAAGCCTCACATCAAAATGAAGGTAATCAATAATGGCGATTCATGCGTTTCCTAGAAGCGCCACGATGCTCGACACCCGTCGACGGTGCTCCACCGCCACCGGCAATCAGTCTTCGAGGTTGTCTTCAACATTGCCAACGGCAACCTGCAAGTTTAGGATCAGGGCGAAAGCGGTCACACAGGAAACGAAAGTATGAGAAGAAGAAGAAGACCCCTGAAGACTCTTTTGATCGAACATTTGTCATTGGTATGACATTTTCTCACAATCGATATCGCTTTTCAGAACCTGGCCCTTCAAAGTATCTGAAGAAGAAGCGGACGGGGGAAGGACAAGAAAAGGAGGTCGACACGTTCGACGCTCCTCTCGTTCCGGGTAAGACAACGCAAACGAAATAAAGACACTTTCAGACGTGAATCCGCTGAGGCCAGCACAAGATGCGAATTTGCCAAATACCAAAGACACGGAACCCATCGTCGTCGTGGAAAACGGACGACCGACAGTGAAGAGTTAGTTGTGAGAAGAGTGAGTGTGAGTGAGGGCGGGGAAGACAGAGTGAGAAGGACGCTGAGAGAGAAGGTCGTTTGAAAGAGGGGAGAGACCCCTGCAATGAAAACATGTTTCAGACCCTGCATTCTTTTGGAAGATTGAAGGACTGAGGAAGAGAAGCACACGCAGATTCGATCTCGTCCATTGCCACAGCCTGCGTCTTCGGAACGTCGAACGCATTCCCGATTTCTCGTGCTGGGAAGAGGTCTTCACCGATGCCATCGAGAAGCTGGTCGCTGTTTCGGGACTCGACCCTCAGAAGACACGTTTCGGTCTCAAGCTCATTCACCCCGATTGCTCGAATCCGATGTACTTCAACTTCCGGACGCTGGCAATTAACAACGGAGCGGCAATCTTCAGAGAATTTGCCGCAAACGTGCAATCAGAGGGCAAAAAGTTTGAGCGGATGAGACTGGACGCTCGGATGACACTCAAGATTTCGGTGGAGACGAACAAGCTCACAGGAGGAAGTGGCAAGGGCAGGATTGTCAAGAACTCGGACAATCTCTGCATGGCCAGAGCTGTCTATCTTGGAATGCTGCGGGCTGACCTAATGGCCTGGAAAGAAGAAATCGGAGCAAGGAACTTGGACCATATTCTCTCACGAGAGTACAAGAACCATCCCTTGCGGCCACAGGTCGCCTCGACACATCACAGATTCAAACTGCTAAAGACGAACGAGACGCTGCTAGGAGTGGAAGCAATTCGCCTGCTGGAGAATGCTCGAATCAGCACCAATTTGCCAGCCTATGGCCTTGAGCACTTGAAGCAGCTGCAGAACTACCTCAAAGGACAATATCGTCTCAACTTCTTCGAGGAGCTTCCGATGAAGGACGTGAGCGCCCTCGTCTGGCCGAAACCTCACGAGGTCTTGCCGGAAGGAAAGACGATCGACATTGTTCTTCGTGGCAAGAAGCACTTTGACCTTCTCACAAACCGTGAAGAAGTGACAGGAGGCTTTCTTTGTCCCAAGTGCAATGTTCACTCTGCCAAACTCAGGTAAGTTATCTGTTAGAAGGCAACGCTGTTTTCAGGCAACATCGCTGCAGATCAAAGTGTGCCGCCTGCCATCGCCTGGGCGACGGCCTCTGCAGAACGCCCGTTGGAGAGACCCCGCCAGACCCATGCGAAGATTGTGGCGTTCGATGTCTCTCCCAGGCATGCTTCGACAATCACAAGAGACCACTGCCTGGACCTGGAGGAAGCACGATTTGTGCCCAGTTCGAGTGGTGCCTCAAGTGTAGAAAGCTTGTCTGCAAGCGGAATCGGACCGACAAGAAACCTCACCAGTGTGGCGAAGCGGTTAGTTGTGGTTTCTCATAGACATGTCTTTGCAGTTCTGTGGTCGATGTAAAGAGTTCTTTGTCGGTGATCACGATTGTTGCTGGATTCCGCCAACGCAGAAGCAGAAAGACCAGCGGCAGAAAGAACAGGACGAGGCCCTGTTCATGTTCTGGGACCTTGAGAGTCGTCAAGGAGAAGAGGTCCAACGTGAAGAATACGAACGAGACGCCGACCACTTTGAACATCTCGAGAAACAGATTCCCGTTGTCATCTGCGCTTCAAGGGTGAGAAACCGAAATGTTTCCATGTCTTCTTTAGGCCTGTGCCAGATGTGATGGCAAGAGTGATTGCCGACACTGTGGCAACAACCGTGAGAAGGTCTTCAAGTATGAGGGCACTGACGACTCGAAGGTGGCCTCCGAGTTCCTCAAGTGGGCCCTCACCGAGCCTGCAAACAAGGACAACATCTTCTTGGCGCAATATGGTGGCAAGTGCGTTTTTCCCACGGTCTCTTTTCCCACGGGCCCCTACGGGCTGCCCTTAGAGGGCAGGGGGGTTTCCCCCCCCCCCCCCCAAGGGGTTTCCCCGGGAGGGTCTCAGCAAAGATTTGCAGATATGACGTGCATTTCCTCTTGGAACTTCTCTGCAAGAAGAAGATTCGCTTCAACATCTTGCGACAAGGAGGACGTGTCATGTCGCTCACCACCAAACCCGGCGAGTGGGAAGAAGAAGATGGCACCTTTGTGAAGACACACTCCATCGTCTTCAAAGATGCCTACGAGTGAGTTTTTTTCTTAGAAACACCTTTGCAGATACATGCACATTCCCCTCGACGCTTTCGCCAAGGCCTTCAACCTCGGAAATGCCTTCAAGAAGGGTATTTCTCTCGTGGTTGACCTACTTTTTCAGGCACTTTCCCATTCATGTTCATTGAACCCCATCACTATGGGAAAGTCTTTGGACATCATCCGGCCCTGTATTACTACAAGACGGACGAGATGATGGAGAAGAAAAGGAAAGCGCTGGAAGAGTGGTACGAGACGGTCAAAGACGCCTTCTTCGATTTCGACAA
>JAQIXL010001952.1:0-15005 GCA_034700245.1 Poikilolaimus oxycercus | reverse complement strand
TTAGTTTTGTTTCAAAAATGATACGCAAAAACTTGTTTTTTTCGTTTTTCAGATTTGATACAGAAATATAACGCGCTCTATCTCGCATGAACCTGGGTCAGGACGCGGTATTAACACTGTTGTGAGTGCTTTAAGTTCAGATTTCTCTCAGTCTGGATTTGCAGAACTCATGTGTCAGTCAGAAGAGTTTGAGTTTTCTGACTTCGTGCCGGGTACTGCCTGGCACGAGGGGGAAATGTCAACTTAGGTTTGACGGTGGATAAACTTTGATTGGAGACGAGGTGCGAAGATTGGAGAGAATGCCGCTCTGCACTTTTGCTAAAACCCTCTTCTTGAATGATCACGAAGATAACAGCGAAAGGCTGAAGAATTGTTAACACCACGTGAAAACAACGATGTTCATTCATTGAAACGAATACGATTGAGACTGTGTCGAGTTATTCTAGAAACGTTGCTTTCTAGACATTCAGAAGTACATATCTTTTTACACCGACTCAGACGGAGATGAATTGCTTTGCAGTATAGATTGCCGTAGTATTCAGCTGTCGAAACATATCATTATTTAACGTGCAGCTTGCACTTGGATTTCCTAGTCCCTGAGAATCATCCTTGGCCAAACCGTTGAAGAAAGCCGGCCTGTGACTTCGACTTTGCTTACTTACTCTGTTTTTGTTTCCTTCCAGAAGTTGCAGCTCTAGAAGGTGTCAGCCAGACGAGGCCGACGCGGTGCCTGGCACTCCCTGTCACGACTTTTCCTGCTAAACTGTCAACGTGGAGATCGCACGAATGATCTTTGAAAGGGGGCCTCTAGGAGGGAGAAATCTGTGCAGTTTGACAGTCGGTGTCTGATCACCGAGTTTACTGAGTTGGCACGAGTCTTCAAGTGTGCGATCTCAAAGGAAAAACACGGCTACCCAGCTACGCATCGTAACTGCCGCCACGTGCTCGCTATCTTGTTCGACTGAAACATGTCTCTTTGTTCATCATCCTTCATTTGAAAAAGATCCAAAGTAGACATAATTCTACTCCAGAGGCACATCGTCGTCTAAATGACCATCTCAATAAGTCACTCTGCTGAAATTCATCCGCTTATCTTGCAACGACATGAGGCGATTTATTGTAAAAACGAAGTACGCGGATGATTAACGTGATTCTCCGCTGATCTGAAAATGTGTAGTTGAAACATTCTTGAACAAACAGAACGCTTCTTGACAGCGGAAAAGCGTATTCTTTCTGGGTTGCCCTGAACAGCAGTTCAGGTTATGCTTTCAGTTCATCGGTACAAGAATTGTATGGCGAAGCAAAGGATCAATGATCTCTGGCAGAGGTGCGGATCTGCGATGTGACAGCCGCGATTGTTTGGAGAAACTCTGCGCTGGAGTTGCGGCAAGTTCGCACTTTGAAGGCATGAAAGCAGAGTGGTCGAAGACACCGAGCGACAACTTTGATGCTCTGAATCGCTGCATCCCATCGATTTTTGAGGCTGTTCTAAAGCGAGCCTGGAGGTCTTCCATTGCCGTCACATCTGACTAAATGATATGATCTGATGAACAGCAGATGACTGAAATTGCCTCGAATTGCATGGGATTACAATCGCACTTGAAGTTTCCAAAAGGCCATCTCCTGAAACATTTCGCTTTTTTTCTTGGACGGACACAAAAACACTCAGTGGACAAAATTTTTTTTGTGAGAGACGTTATTTGCCTGAAACATCACCGATTTGCAAAAGCTGTGAAAAAGCTAATACTCCGATGAATACGCCAAACCACTCCGCGGCTCGAAGTTAGCCTGTGAAACACATCAGTTTTTGAAATTGTGACATTCTGCGAGCTACTGAGAGATTTGACTCCATGTCATCAAATCTCCAAACCTAACAACACTCAATGATCAGGTCGGAACCAAACGCGAACCACGAAATTCGCATTCTCACCCTCTCCAAACATGGGAGGTCTGCAAAGAAAAGGCAAGTTCAGGATGTGTATTCAAGTGACTGTTGTGAATTGACTCTACTGCGCCTCTTGGGCGTTGATCCTCTGTTCCCGCTCTCTTCGAGAAGAATCAGTTTTGTTGAATCAGGGCGGAGGTCGAAGTGAGGCGCTTCTGAAAAGAGAAAGTGAGGTAAAAGGAAAAACCTGCGAAGTGAACAGGGGAGAGACACAGTCAACAAGGTCTTGTAAACAAAACGAGGTCTTTGTCTCTTCTTCCCCTCCTTCTGCTTGTTCCGACACACGACCGCGCCCTAGCTTCGACGAAGTCTTTAGAGAAGAAGAAGACGTTGGTTGTTTGAGGCTTTGGAGGAAGAGGCCATTCTTTCTATTCAGAGGAAGAGAAGAGGCACGTGGGTGGCAGGGGCGCAACAAGCCCCGACGAGGAAAGGGAAAACAGAGCAGCAGAGAACACGGACGCTGAGCAAGAGGCAAGAGAACTGAATCAAGGATTGAGTCATGAGTAGACTTGATGAATTTCGCTCTCACAATCAGCAAAAGCTCCGGAGATTAAAGAACTGTTAGCTAAGAACCTATTGAAACCAAGCGAAACCGATCTTTTACTCACTCTGCAATGGCTTTTTGATCGTTTGCGAAATAGGAAGAGGGAGGAATAGTTGACCCTGAGAACCCGCAACCATCAAAGAAATCGAGCTTGGACTATCGCTGAAACCTTATTGTTAGCAACAGCCACGAAACATACATGATTTTCAAGGGTGTCTTTGCTCATCCGGTTGCCTCGCATACAAACCTCAAGCAGACACGTCTACAGCAAGATTATCGACGTAATGGTTTGCCTACGATCTAACACTTTTGAAGCTCATTCAGAATGAATGATCAACTTATTTTACTCACCCGCACGATGCGACAGAACAAAACGTTTTTAGGCGTCAGCTCTCATAGGGTGCCCAAAACATGGATAAAACCATTCAACTATCGCTACTCTTCGAACCTCGAATTTTTCCGGAAACTGACGATAAACTTTTCTTGACTTTTGATTCTCGATCAACACCAACTTGTTTGGCTCTCTTTGTAAACGTGCTGAAAGAAGATTCTCTCCTCGAACACAATGGAACATTCTGCACGCCTTTGAGCCCTTTCTTTCCTCGTCGCACTCGATCTCCTGTCAAGAGGGCTCATGCACTCGAGTCATAGAAGTCAAGAGCTCTCGCTTTCCTTCTTCCTCCTTCTTCTCCTCTTCCTCCTCTTCTTCTCAAAAGCCTCACGGTTCTTGTTGCAACCAGCTCCGGGTGTTCTTCAACAAGTCCGCGTCTTTGCCGTCTCCAGCTCGTTCTCGCTCTAGGAACCGCAAACGCCCAAGTGCCTAGACTCGACCACCTCCAGCCGCCGCCGCCGGGGTCACGCCCCGCCCACCCCCCGTGTGAGCCGTCTATTTACTTATTTGCCGGCCTCTGTGAGCAAAAAGAGACGTCTTTCTCTGACTGTATCGCGTCTCCAACTCCGTCCACTGCCCCCATTTTCCGTCTCCGGCAAAAGCTCTCGCGCAAAGTTTTTTCTTACCTTTGCCCTGGCAGTTCCCGCCTCTTCTGCGCCCTCCTCCATGGGCAAACACAGTGGCAAAGCGTGTGAACTAGTGTGCACTAGGAGTCCTATATAAACCCCAAGTGGTCCGGGGTGAAGTCGCAGAGCCCAGCAGCGCCTCTTCCGCACTCAGCATGAGCTTCCAAACCCTCTTCGCCCTCATCGTCCTCGTCGCCCTCATCGCCCTCGTCCAGGAAGGCGCCGCCCAATACGTGAGTTCTCGAAGCGAAATTCACTATAGATTTTTTTTGCAGTATGGCTACGGCTATGGCTATCCCTACTCTTACGGAGGCTACGGCTACGGCTACGGATATCCTTATTATGGATACTACGGAAAGCGCTAGATCGCCTCCTTGCCTTACCGACACCTGACACGAAAATCACCGGCAAACACAGCTACCGTAACCTGCGCGTTCCATATCCAGTCTCTTCGTTGTATTCGCTCTCCCCTGCCTTGATTTCCCCATTTGACATTTGTACAAGAGCAACATCAAGGTCCCTCTCATACTTTTCCGCCTGAGAAAGATCATGTGAATAGTGGAAGAACATCGATTTTGCGGAAAATAAATGCTTCCAACTATTCTTTGATGACATTGTATAGAAGGAATCAGAGGTTGAGCAACAATGAAAATGAGCCGTGAAGGATTACTGACGATTCTGGAAACTTGTGCTGCACGAGGCATCGGCGTCAACATGCGAAGGAAACACCATTTGCACAAACGGCAAAACTAGGTCGGGAGATGGGAGCTGAATAAATCTGTAGAGGAGACGCCCTTTTCTTTGAAAAAAAAAGAGTGAGTGCCACAGGACTTGTGTCTTTTGTCACAGCGCTATTGAGACTTGAAAGCAAGAACAAGAGAGCTCAATGTGAGTTCATCTTGAGAGAGATGTTTCTTGGAAACAGCACATCAAAGGCCTAGTTCGCGTCGGTTCAGCTGACTAGTGTTTTTGGCAGAATCGTTTTAAGCTTAAGAGAGTTCCTTATCGGTGATGCAAGGTCACGAGCAATTCCGCTTGCACTGTGATGAAATTGTCTAACAACATAAGTTGTGGAAGAGCAAATCGCTTCAACTCCTTCGTTTCATCGCTACTGCTTCCTCCACTAAACGATGGTCTTTCGATCGGGTTGAGTTCGTTTCTTGAATGTTTTCATTATCTCTTACAATCCGTGTTTCACTCTGCGGAGATATTTCGACAGCGATTTTGCACGCATTGCTTCGTCTCCTTGGGTATAGAAAAGTACGATTCGATCGGGATCGAAGACCTCCCCTCTCACCTTCTCTCAAGTGACTCTCAGCCACTCGTTTATTGCGCCATCAACCGTCTACTCCAAGTTCTCTCGCTCTCTCCAGAGTCTGCACCTCCTTCCACACACTTCTGCAATGTGCGCGCGCGCGTTTTCTTTTCTCGCTTTTCTGTATGCG
Source organism: Poikilolaimus oxycercus (assembly GCA_034700245.1). NCBI lineage: Eukaryota > Metazoa > Nematoda > Chromadorea > Rhabditida > Rhabditidae > Poikilolaimus > Poikilolaimus oxycercus. Next base: position 10,054 of record JAQIXL010001952.1, on the reverse strand, counting down.
CACCCACAATCAGCCGCAAACCCAGCACAAAGCACGCAGAAAGAGGGGAGAAGACGACGACTGAGTCAAATCCCTTGCAGTAAACGAGAGTCAGAGGAGGGAGGCAGAAGTGAAGAAGGCAGAAAAAGAGAGAAAATGCCAGTAACCAGCCTAGAAGTCGAGCGTGTGCTCGCTCCGCGCAAACATCAAGGGAAGTCGACATGCGAACAATCGCCTGTTTGGCGCTTTGTCAGAGGCGGGGGTCGCCTTGCATGGAGGAAAAGGAGAAAAGAGCTAGTGAACAACAAGAAAAGAGGAGATTTGGCTAAAAGGTTCGTTTCGAGTAAGATTCGCTGCTTGAGGATCTGCCGAGTGAAAACTTGTTGTTAGTCGTGACCAGGCAAATGTGGACTAACACAACACGTAATCAGGTAGACAAGATGATTTTGAAAGTGATGAGATTCAAACACCGAGTTTTAGTGAAAAGAGGAAATTCACGCAATCGGGACTATGCCTTGATTCGATTTTTTCTGCCGAAGAACTGTTCTGACATCCAAGTGAGTTTCACTCGGTCATCAATTTTTGGTTAAAATAGACACGCGCAATTAGAGACGACGTGCGAATGTTGCTTCAAAGTGGTTCTCGATTATCAATGCTAATTTGAACTAAAGTTGCTTCAAAGTTTCCCTTCTCCTTCGATGACAAGAGAGAGTGCTCGGGCGCTGCTGAGGCGCGAAGTTGACGTTCACTTGTGATTCATTTGATTGCTCTCTAAAGCATTATTCCAGCCTTTCCACAGATGGATTCTAATGCTTCTTTGTGTTCATTGACAAGACTATAGCGCTCAAAATTCACAGATGTGTCTAGCCTTTTTGCGAAATCGTACAGCCGCACGCATCGAGGTCTTGTTTTTCGTCTCGGAAGCGACTAGATTCGTGGAGAATTGTGCGCCATCGTGCATTTCGACACAAGCCACGCCATGCATGCATACATAAGGCGGGAGCCCTCTTCGTTCCCTCTGGGCTTTCTTCTCAAATCCTCTGCCAGCGCGCTGGTCTCCTTCATCGAAATATTTCGCTTCATTCTTTTGCCTTCAAGTTTATTACGTTTCAGATTTAGAGCAAATACGTAAAACGAAGCTTGAAATGATGACGAATTTCTTCTTCTTGGTTCTTCTCCCATTCACTTTCGGACAAGTCGATTGGCCGTGGGTGGTCGACGTCGACCTCAGCTCGGTCACCACTTCAGAACCGGAAATCTTGTAAGTTTCCACTAATTAACATTTGCGTTCCTTTGACATTTGTGTAATGTCACCTTGAGACTATGGCCAATCTTCAAAACATTGCACGCCTATGGCAACGAGAAAATTTGATCGTAACGAATTGGCGTGGCATGATTGATACGCAGAATATTGAGCGATTGGTTGGCTGGAAGCTCGAGAGTCTCGTATAACGCAGAAGCATCGCGGGTCAGATCCGGATTCTGGAAGGCGTACTCCAAACTAGAATAGGTTCTCAAGGTATAGTCAAAAGTAAACTTTGCTAGCGGTTCGCCGACATCGTCATAGACTAAGAAATCTATTCGATGATAAAAATTGAAGTCGGGTGTTGGCGCAAGAGTAATGTAAGCAATGGATAGTCGAGCAGCACCGGGGGAATTGGTCCCGATTCGCAACGTCGTGCCGGGCGTCCAGAAGACTGCCGGAATTAGTAGCACATTGTCCACAAAGATGTTCACGTAGCGCTCGGGATTAACGGCTGAAAACGCTCGAAAGTACAATATAATTACAATCTGGGACGTAAATAAATAGAAATGAGTGGGCCAAAATAAAATTCTACAAACCTGGCACCGCCAAAAAGGCCACGTACGAATAAAACACCGTCCAATCGATAATCGCTGTATTGGTGAGCGGTGTCCGGTATTCGACTCGAACAGTCGGCCCCCGCAACCACCAGTTGTTGGCGACCCAGCCCGCTGCAAGTTCTTCCGACGAACTGCATGTAGTATTGACCAAATTTAATTTTGCCTTACTTCATGATTTGATCGGTGTTGTTATAAAGCTCAAGGCTCCAACCGTTCCAGTAGCGGAAACGGAAGCCAGCCAAGACTAGCATAAGTTCACTAGCAAAATGTCTCTTGAAACATGTTCTATAAAATTCGAAAGAACGCCGTTTGCTTACAATGTAGGTGCAATTAATATTCGGACAGTATTGGTTTGCATAGAGTCCCTGTGTAAAGTTATTGCTGGGAAAGAAGAGCACTTCGGTGCTTTCATCGTCGAGGAATTTCTCGAATTCACTTTGCAGGTAGCAATCACAACCTGAATGCCGCGTGAAATAACGAAATTTCGGTTACTAATCATCTCCAAGAGAAAGTTTACTCCGCCCGAACCGATAGCGCGGTCTGTTGCAAACCGAATTGTCACGACGTTTCGCGCATACATCTCGGAACTTCTAAATAGAAAATTTTAGAGACCCCAAAAAAAATTGACAGACGTATTGACGATGTGCCCATCGGCGCGAATCTCAAAAGTGTCGCCCGCATCGAGAAATAATTCATGAAGAACCACTCGGATGGTGAAGTTCGTGAGAACCTCAACTGTCCAAGAGCAGTTCTGATTCGATAGATAAGTCTGCGTTCGATCACCAAAGATCGGCAAAAAAGGCGCATAGACAAAGCCGCCTTGTCGCCACTGTGGAGGATTTTCGTTGAATAGCCGATAATCGCAGCTAGTAGTTGTGCCTGCGATTCGCTTTTTTACCTATCTCTAAAGGCACACCTGGATCTCCAAAAGGCATAATTCGCAAAAAGATAGTCAAGTCGACGTATGCGAGAGGTTCAAAAATCACGTCGAGTGGCGAGAGCCTGTTGACGTCGGTGAAGTAAAGCCGCATTGGCCAAGAAGTCTCCCTGTCTAGGCCATGCTTGTGCCTTCAAAGTCTCACTGAAGACGATAAGAAAGCGTTCCATTCTGGTGGAAGCTAAGCTGGAAAGCGCTAGGCGACTTTTTAAGCCCATGCGAAGCGGGGTCGTACACTTCCGCATCAACACGTAGGCTGAGACCCGGATCTGTCCAGAGAGTCCAAAGTGCACTTGAAATGCTGCTACAGCTGGAATTCAAGTGACTTTTGATAAGAATTACAGAGTGTCTGACGATAGGGACTCCACCGATGAGGAATCAGCTAAGATTGTGATGCCGTGATGCAATGTGAGATGCGATTCGGTGGCGTCCAGCTCGAAGAAATTTGGTTGGAAATCTAATTCATAGTACACACAGCGTAAGAAAAAAAAGAATTTACTGCTGTTTTGTAGAAGCAGATGAAAGACGTTCCAATAACCAGCATCTCGGCTTGAACTGTTAGCAAACACAACAAAGCCCTGGTTGTCTTTTTGTTCAAGTCGCGCATATCCATTGAGGCCACTGACCATTGCTTCGTGGAGAATGACTTTGTTTGAAGGATTAGCGACCGAGTGAATTTGGATTCCGGTGAAGGAAGAGCCTTCCACGATCATGGCATCAAGGAAGACTCTGAACGCCTGAACATTTATTGTCAGCGGCCTTTTGTTGCTCACGTGAACAGTGATCTTGCAGACCTTCGGATCGCTGGCCAGCGGATAGCCAAAGCTGTAGATGTGCAGCAAGCTCCCAGTCATGGTCACAGTCGAATCCCCATCGCAGATCAGTTCTTGCTTTGTCAGGGCCGTAGGCATTACAGTGACCAGAATGAGCAAGAGAGTGAAAACGTGAGAGATCATGCCAGACCACACCGAGCCTTCGTCCGGGGAGAACTGCGAAAACTCCGCACTGAGGGAACAGCACTCATGCAGGCAGGTAAACCGCTTTGTTGAAAGCCGGAACTGTCAAATGCGGAAAAGACGTGCATGGACTAGTGGAACTTTGAGGCACAAAAGTCTCTTATCAAGTGACCAGCGAACATGTCCAAATAGGCCTCAAGCATTTGAGGTAATAGATTCATAGCCAAACGGTGCAGTGAATCAGAAGTGGAGATACTTTCCGCGCTCTCTAATGCTTTTTCGAGATCTCCGCAGAGTTCAAGGCAAATACTTTATTCTCGTGAAGCAAAAAGCAACAAAATCACGCAGAGTATAATGGATTCGCCATTTCGGACAGCTGAATATCGGCTGTATTTGAGTTGCTTCGATGAAGGTACATCCAAATGTTAAGGCTTCTTGGGAAATTCGGAAAGATAATTGTGTGTCCAGAATCTGTTTCAAAGTTTTCCGGCTTCCATTCTTCCCCTAGAAGCTCGGTTCCAACGCTGATAAACGACGCTTCTTCATCGACGCAGATTTGAAACTCCCAGAACTGAATTTGTCTTTCGCCATGCCGCCACTGGCTAATAATGGCGCGAACGGTGGGAATCTTGAGAATGGCTTTTGGCACAATTAAACGAGATAGATGTGTGTGCAACACGAAATCATCCGTTAACCTCACGCCCACATCGCCATTCTCGAGCGGACGGATCTCGACGCCGTTGAAGCGCTGCATTGCCGAACTCTCAAGGAAGGAGTCAGAAAACTGGAATGTCGTGTTTTGCGCAGTGAAGACGAAGTTGGGCATCGCGCCAGGTAACTCAGAAAGAAATTGGAGAATGAATTTTTCGGTAAGTCCCGTCTCCTCCTCAAGTAGAAAGCCAATGGACTTCACACCAGTGCGCAGTGCTTTGGGTAGAAAATACAAGTGTTCATCCGTCACGTTCTTGAGTTCGACAAGGAGGCCCTCGGGGGAAGCAAAACAATTCGTCTCGAAAACAACAAAACGAAAGTAAGTGACAACGGCTTGTTTCCAATCAGTGTCGCCTCGAATGTTGCCGACCAGATTCCAGTGCGTAACGTTCATGTCTTCGATGCTTATTGGCTGTGCTTCGACTTGGTTGAAAAACAGCAATGACTTGCTGTTGGTCAATTCAAAAGCATAAGACTCCTCGCTGAATTGGCTAGCGAAGACGATTTCATTGATTTCATTGACATAACGATGATTTCTCGCGACGAGCTCAATTCTCAGCCTCTCGAGTGCGTAGTCCGAGTTCTAAAACATCAAATCATTATCTTCATTCTTATTCACCTGAATTTCGAGGGAAATCTTATGAAGGCCACCACAGCTAGCGAGAGATTCAACGAGTTCTGAGGGGAACTTCAATCGTGGCAAGCATGGGTCTTCCTCGAACTCAACTTGAAGAGCGTTATCATCGGGGTGTTTGGGACGTTCAAAAAGTTCGGTGATTCGGATATGAAGCCTGCGTGTGCCATCGGACGTGATGATTTCGTGCCGTGACGGATCTATAGAATCTTCATCGTCGTCGCCGACGAGCTCATTCCAACGGGTTAGTTCGGTCGCGTTTGCAGTGTCGCGATCAACTCGAATCTTCCAGTAAGTAATATGACGCACTCCCGTTTTCCACTGTTCGATGAAAGCACAGATGCTGCGAACGCTAACGGGCGAAGTGCGCACGACTAAGCTCTCGAGCGCTTCACTCAGAATGAATTCGTCGGCTAGCTCAATGGTGACTCTTTTCGGCGACGAGGGCAACTCCAATTTAAATCGACGAAAGCGTTGCATTACTGGATCTTCAGTGAAAGCCTTCGAAAAATGAAACGAGACTTGATCTGCAGAGAATTCGAATTCTTGTGTGGTGTCCGGCATTCGATTAAGAAAGCGCAGAATTCCTTCTTCAGTCAGGCCCAAATTCTTGCTCATCATGTGGAGTTTCACTGCTTCGACACCGGCTTGAAAGGGTTCGTAAAGGATGTCAAGTATCAGATCGGTAGCATTTCGAACTACCACGTCCTTCACCGAGAATTTGCTGAGAATGAATTTGACGAGCGTGCCGACTGCCGTAGGCCAACTGCCTTCACAGATCTCCAGTTCATAATTGTAATCGCAAGCTGCTTTTTTATTATTTTCGTTTGGCTTTGGCGCTTGCATAAAGTGTAGGAGCGTGCCGTTGTCGCTGAGTTCAAACTCGGCCGAACGTTGAAGATTGTTGATCAGGTTGAATGTTGTTGTACATTGTTTGAAACTTTCTGTCATCCATAACCTTACAGCAAGAAGGTTCTTATTGTTCTGTAGAAGAAGAATTACAGGTGTATCGTGCTATAAATCACACGCACCTCACAAATGGAGCATTCTGCCCTTTGAATTCCACCGTATGTGGCTAAAGTTTCGTGCATCGCAGACGGAAACTCAAGTTTCGACAATATTCGCCACAAATGCTTGCGATTCTTGCGGAATAAAGTGAATAACCTTAATCCGTTTGAAATTGAAGGCGATGAAAGCCGACAAACCGATGAGAAGTTCGCGCCATCCGAAATGCTGCTCCATGTTCGACGAGCTGCATGGTTTGCAGGAGAAGAGAATCGGGGAGTTCCATCAGTACAGGAGACATTGTCGCTCTGAAAGCATACGCTTTTCAGACTCTTATACGCCCCCTCCCCCAATTCCACGGAAACAGAAGCACAATGCAGGCGCGCAAGACCATACAGTCGGCTAGTGGAATGTTACCACGAAAAGCACCAATCAATCGATACAAATACCGTTTTCTCACAGATTTTCACGATAAAGTGCTAAATGGCGAGAGAGGCTTACAATAAGGAGTGACCATGAAGTAAAAACGAAAGAAAGTCTTTAGTCGAACGCCACTGTCTCGCCGAAACAGGATATGATGAAAGAATGGCACAGCTGGTCGACTGAGACGGAAAATCAGTGACGAGTTTTACCAAAAGTATCTGCTCTCTTCCTGGCAGCCAAGGCATCGATGAAGTAGAGAAAAGGACAAAGAAGAACAGAGAGGAGATTCGAGAAGAGGAAGTCGATGGCACTGCTTTACGCAATTATCGAGCGATTTGCGCAATTTTTGCAATTTTTGCGCCCTCTTACGCAATGATCGATCCTTTTGGAGTGCTAAATGGCGCGACGGCTGCGGCCCATGCTTTGAAGAGTTAACAGCTCTATCGCGGTTGGTGTAAAACAAAGGCTTGCTAATATTTACGAGAGTGCTCAAAGATGACAGATATATGTACTCAGGCATTCAGATCCGGAGATCGGAAGTCATTTCCTAACTCCGGACGCTCAAGTTATCTTCGTTCGGAGATAACACTTATAGACTGGCTGAAACTCATCAAAATGACGCAAAAATGACAAAATTTGTCTACGAAATTGAGCGGAATTAGGGCAATTCGATGAGTTTCAGCCAGTCTATAAGTGCTATCTCCGAACGAAGATAACTTGAGCGTCCGGAGATAGGCGTTGTCCGCCGATCTCCAAATCTGACGTCTGAGATATCAAAATTAGGTGTCAAAATTTGTATGTCAAAATTTGCATATCAAAATTTGCATGTCAAAATTTGCATGTCAAAATTTGCATGCCAAAATTTGCATGTCAAAATTTGCATATCAAAATTTGCATGTCAAAATTTGCATGTCAAAAATTTGCATACAAAAAAATTGCATACACATTTGCATAACACATTTGCACACTATATTTGCATAAGGTCTTATGCTAATGTCTGATGTCATTTGTGGGACCGACCGGTCGGTCTGTGACAAGGTGTCACAATGTCAGGATGTCACAAGCGTTACTGAATCGTAGTTAGGAGAGGGGGACTTGTCGATAATTTGTTTGCATTCTCCTTTGAATCAGTTACAAAGACTTGAAACCAACTGTGGGAGGAGGGAACCGCAGCACTATAAACGGGGTCGTCGAAAGGTGGCAGCAAAGAGAGGCGTTTCACGTTCTTCTCTCACGTCAACTCGGTCTATGATGTTGTGGTCGCTCGTGATCATCCTGCTTCTCGCCGTCGCCACTATCGTGGTGGAAGCCCAATGGCCCTACTACCCCTACTCGGGAGTCAACAGCGGCGGCTGGGGATCGGATGCCTTCGGTCAGAACTACATTGGAGAACCAGAGACCGTCGCTTTCTTCCTGAATTGTCGCGGAATAGGCTGCTCAGTGCGAGGATAATCGAGAACGATTCTTGTGCAGTACGCTGGCCGAATTTCGGTTAAAGCTTTCAGTCACTAACCGTAAATAGCGCAGAAATAAACGTTTTGCAATGCACAGTGTTTAAGGTATTATCGATGGCTTCCCAGAGAATAAGATGCGACAAAGAAGGATCTAGGTGGCCCGACGGTTCGGTAACGTTGATTTTTGGAACAGACCGTTGATGCCTGATGAATTTTGTGCCGCATAATCTGCAGCTGTTTTGATAAAGATATTCAGGGTTAACTCGATGAACGTTGAAATGTCGTTTGTCTACTTGTTTGTGAGTAAACTTCTGGAGCATCAAGAATATTGTCTTGAGCAAACTTACCACATCAGAGAACGCCTTACTGTAATGCCAACTTTGATTCGATGAACTTTGGCTGAGAGACGTCACTAGCTGTGGGGCAAGCACTGGAACTTGTCGGAAGGTCGACGACTCACACGATGGCCGTAAATCACGTCATTTACGATGTTCATTTCGGCAATGGGCAAAGAGAGAGAGAGAGAGAGAGAGGGTCGAGACCCGAGATTCTCTTGCCTCACATACCAAACGTCATTTGAACATCCTGAGAAAGGGCACAGGAAGTGGTTTCCAGGAGGAGTCTTGAAAAAAAAAGCTCATCGAGTCTGTGATTTATTGAATATTCGCAGCGAACTCATAAAAATTTAGTTGTTGGGCGAGCGATGGAAGCCTTGGATCGGTGACACCGATCCCCAGGATTCCTGGCCAACCCATGCTTACATTTAGTGACCGTCATACAGAGTCCTTAATATATAAGAATATGAAAGAGCGATCCTGACAATCTGACAATCTGACATTATTTCATTTTTGGCTTTTTTCGAACAGGTTAAGTCCGATCGGACTGAAACTTCACGCACATATGTAGTTTTTTATTGCGGATATTTTGATACCAAACATGCCCGGGCTAACTTGAGAAAAGTTGAGGAATGCCAAAAATATCGATTTTTATTTCATTTTTCATTTTAATTTCCGTTTTTAGTTGAAATTTTTCGTAGGAGATCGAACTTTTTCAGCAAAAATTCGCGCGCTAGCACAGCATTTTACCGCGCTAATTACTGCACCACTCCTTTGTCAGACAATGCAAGTCGTTAGGAGACCGTGCAAGCTGCTTAGGCTGTTGCAGCGCTTGAAGGGAAGAAGTCTTTAGGCAGGCCGAGCAAGTCTTTAGGAGACCGAGTAAGCTGCTTAGGCTGTTAGTGCCGCTTGAAGATAAGAAGTCTCTAGGCAGGCCAAGCAAGTCGTTAGGAGACGGCGCAAGCTGTTTAGGTTATTAGTACTGCTTGAAAGGAAGAAGTCTTTAGGCAGGCCGAGCAAGTCCTTAGGAGACCGAACAAACCGTTGAGGCTGTTAGCAAAGCTTGAAGGAAAGAAGCCCTAGGCTGACCGAGGGGGTCGTTAGGAGGCCGAGCAAACCGTTGAGGCTGTTAGCAAAACTTGAAGGAAAGAAGCCTTAGGCAGACCGAAGGAGTCGTTAGGAGACCGAGCAAACCGTTGAGGCTGTTAGCAAAGCTTGAGGAAAGAAGCCTCAGGCAGACCGAGGGAGTCGTTAGGCGACCGAGCAAACCGTTGAAGCCGTTAGCAAAGCTTGAAGGAAAGAAGCCTCAGGCAGACCGAGCGAATCTTTAGGACAGAGAAAGCCGTTGCCTTAGTTGTTGAAGAGCATGGAAGGAGGATGTTCTGTTTGGCATTTTGAGGATAGAGCCTATTGTCCTCTTCAAAAGAATTGTGAAAGAGGCTGTTAGCAGACAGATTGTTTTGTGTCAAGGCGCTTGTTGTTGCAATAAAGAGTTTGGCGAGAGTTAGAATTTGAATCAAAGCGAAAGACTTTTAGGCAATTATTCGGCAAAATTTTTCGATCCTTTTGCCACTATTTGCCCTTGAACCTTTAGAAACCTTTAGCACTTTTACAATAGTAAATTTGGCTAGTTTTTTTCAAGAAAGCGAAAGATTTGGTGGGCATTTGAAAGGAAAAACATTTGCACAAAGATCACGAAATACAGCCGTGCCTGCACACGCCGTACACGCGTCACCCTTCTACGGGTGACGCGCGTC
>JAQIXL010001951.1:0-15006 GCA_034700245.1 Poikilolaimus oxycercus | reverse complement strand
GTTCCTCCAACATTTCATGGACGTGCCCCCCCCCCCAACCATCTTCATCCTCTCTCAATTTGCTGCCATCGACATTACACGCAGTCGATGAAGTTTTTTCAACTTTTCGCTGACATCTTGAGCCCTCGGGATATGGCCTCCCTTTTCTTGAAGTCTGCTCTTCATGGCAACTCTCGACGGGACCGAAACTGGAAAACCGTCTTCTTGCCTCCTTCCCGGAAGAGAGCCACCCGTGTGACAGGAAGTAGTGTTAACTTTCAAGAAGACGCAATTGGTTTTCAATCTCTAGGGTGGGTTTTTTTTTGCAACACAGGCCAGTGGGTTTTTTATTCAGTTTCCAACACGCGCATTTCTTTCGACATTCAAGAGACTTGACGAAAGTTTACAAGTTGCTGCTAAACAAGACAGCACAAGAAAAAAGAACCGCCACCACCGCAAAATTGTTTCGACTTGTTGGTGTACCGTTGTCGTATTTCTTCGAGTAATCGCGCTCAGCGGCCAATTGCATCAGCGCCACCTCCTTGTCGGTAAAATGGGTAATCTTGAGATTTGTTGGGCGAATCCTTGTGCCATTCTTGATACCCGTGATGGTCCAGCTCTCGTCTTCCTTCTCAACGGTGTAATCGACGAGCGGCGCAAGACCATCGAGCAGTGACTGCGCACTCCGAGAAGAAGCGACGAAGGCCTTCTCCCGCACGTCTCCATCCATTACTTGTTTCAGCCATTGCAGAAGACCCTTTCCAGTGACGTTTGGAGCTGCTCGCATACGAAGCACAACGGCATTGAGATGATTTAGCGATTCGTCAGAAAGCTTGGTGTCAATCCACTCCAGTTGCAATCGGCTAAGGTTGCGAACAACATGGCTTTGAAAGAAGGAGTCCGGCAGCTGGAGGCCAGGTTCAATGGCTTGGTAGTCCTTGATTCCTTCTCCGATGCCCAAGCGAAACATTGATGGCTTCACGGTGTTGACGAATCTTGTTACGAGATCAAGCGATGGTGCTTGGGCTCCATATCTGATGTGACAGTACTGAATCTGCTTGCCCGTGGAGATGACGGCCTCGAGCATAGCGTTGCTCGTTGAAAAGGTGTCGAGCGAGTTTGTACGGAAGTAGCTAAAATGAGTTTCCTTCGCAAAGGTTCGAAGAAGCAATTCATAAAGCTCAGCAAGAGGCGTTTTTGAGTCTGCGTGTGCCACATAGGCAAACCGCGTTTCGTTTTCCAAGGTAAACAGATTACGATCGATGATGATGACGACGGAATGACCTCCGGTCGTCTTTAGAGTCAGAGAATTCTCGGGCGTCGTTCCTTTTTTGGAAAAGTTGTCGTTGTCGAGATTAAGGCTCACGTCAATGTCGGCGCTCTTAGCACGATCAAATTGAATAAAATCGTCGAGCTCCCAGTCTCGGTCGATCAGCTGCCTGTTGGATAAAGTCAGATGACCCGTCTCGATTCGATCGTAAAAGACAATGTTAAGATCGTAGGGTAGCTTGGGTTCCTCGACGGTGAAGTCGGCAGCAGTAAGCTGACTTTGAAGAAACAAGAACAGAAGGAGGACTTGGAGTGAAACCTTTGCCATATCTTCAGCACCTGACGGCTGTGAGCAGCACACGGCAAGACGAGGCGCAGGCAACTGGAAATGCCGTACATCAACGGAAAGGGGCCTTTGTCATTAGTCAATCCGGTTCTTACGCGGTTCCAAAGGTTTCATGGACGTGCCACCAAAATGTTCACGGGGTCTCATGACGTCTTGCTCTTCAAGGCAACTGCCAGGTTCTCGAATGCTAGGCAGACCCGCGAATGTTGCCCGCTGTTCCTCGTTTTACTCGTTCACACAATGTGTGAACAATTTGTGGCAGCTACACTCTTGTGCGAGTCTGGCACGCACGAATACGACAACAAGATCATAACCAATTTATTTATATGTGCATACGTGGTGACCGCTGAATTGTACTGGTGAAGGGTTTCGAAACGTTGTGGACCGCCAGTTCAAACTACAATAGTAGACGATTAATTGGGCTTTATTGGTGTAATTGTCTTTTGAAACAAAACGTTTTTAAAAAACTGTGTATAACATTAAAAGAAACATTCTAGCGTGAAGTGTTTGGAATTACAATACAATAATCTCCGATTCAAGATACTCTAATTATGGCAATGAATTGCCCGATTTTTTCTCCCGTGTTCTCAGCCATTTGCAGCAGTCTGAAATCACACATAATATTAAGTCGGCTTCCAACTTTGGGCTTACCTCGATAGAACGTCTCGTATCCACGAAAGGTCAATTGCATGACTTCGACGACTTCTTCCTAAACGAAAAAATTGTTCTCACACTTAGAAACGAACGTCTGAGAAGCCTCCCAGCTCATCGGCTTTTCGCAAGGTGGCCTCGTACGTGTCGTAAAGATCGCGAATTTCGGCCTTTCGATTATCCATGCTGCAATTCAAACACATGAGACGTACATAGTAGAATGTTCACCTTATTGTTAATTTGACAGCTGCGTCCATTAGACGCTTGCGAAACTGTACTGCAAGAGCCTTGACGTAGCGAATCGGTTCGCAACCGTGAGGATTCTTCGGGCGTTCTGGGTCGTCAACAACTCGATCGTTTAAGGAGCGTCTACAATTTGTTTTTCGAACAAACTTTCGCAAATAAATGCAGACATTGCCGCTGTGACCCTCAATTCGCTGCAGAGGTAACGATTTCGACAACCAAAACATCTAAAATGTTTTTATAAATGGGCTGATGTCGTTTGCGAACACGAATCGTCTGTGGCCTGTAGCCAAAGGCCTTTTCTGACGAAGCCAGTGGTAGACGAAGCCAGGACGACTCGGGCACTGCGTTTCTAGGAGTTTTCCCTGAATTTGTTGTTACTCGATTGGGAAATCTAAAGAACGACTTTAAAAGTCGACACAAAATGACAGGCGCCGAAGTCCTTCGCCAAATCGTTAGGGCCAAGAAAATAATCCTCTGGAGTGAAATCCACACCATTTTCGCAATCGTCCTAAATTGTTTTAGTCTTCTATGACAACATCAACCTCTAGAAGACTTGTTAAGGGCGTAGCAGAAAGTGCTTTCTCAACAAAAGGTTGAAGTGAATTCCGAGCGCGCAAAATACGCTCTTTTGTTTCAGCCGTCAGCGTCTTGCAATTGAGCCTCAGCACTGAGAGAGAACTGTGGAGGGCTCGAGGCGAAGCCCGCTTTGTTTTCGTGACGATCGTTTCAATATCCTCCTGAAAACGTGTTAACTGGGCATTTATAACAAAAAAAATACGTGTTGCATATTTTGCAGCAATTCGTTTCTCAATATCTCCGCTTCGAATTGCTCGTAAAACGAGACGACGTCGAATTCCGGTTCCTCGACACTAAATCCAAGACTTAAAAGGAGCGGAGAAAAACTTACATGCGCCGTTTGCACTCCCAGATCATTGTCCAGCAGAGACGCTCACTCAAGACATCAATGAGAGGAATTCCTTCACAGAGGTGTGGTTCCGAAGGTTTGTCTGGATCATCGAGTAGTTCCTTTTCGGTAGCCCGTCTAATGTTCGTTCATTGCGAAAGTGTTGAAGCTTACATGGTGACCTTAGAGCGACACTTTACTGGGCCCTGGGCTGTCATACAGCTTTGGCACCTAAATGGAATTCAATTTGGCTGCGCGAAAGTGTGCCTACGTGTAGGTTGATATGTTGGTCCCATGTGTGGGCGAAAAGTGGTGGTGAAGTTTCATCCATTTGTAAACGCGACTCCCATCATTCTTACAGTCTGTTTCTAAAGTTGTTTGTTTGCCCTAAAATTTCTCTTCATATCTTGAAAAAATCATACAGTCTGATTATTTATGACAAATTTGGGTCGGCCAAAGGTCGGCGTTGCGAAGAAGTCGCTTTCTTGGAAACCATCTTCTTCTTCCACGTTTGATGGAGGATCCTTCGAAGGGTCTCGGCGTCCACGGCTCTTCTTTCGCGACTTCAAAGCGATGGCCTTCTTCTTCGAGAGCTTTTTGTATGATTTCAAGGCTGAAGTCTATAAACGCCAAAATGGAGACCGACCTAGAGCATAGTTGCTGCGCCCATGTTTTCCACAAAATTTCTGCTCGACTTCGGAGATCTCGTTCTCTGTTAAAGTCGAGAGTTCTTCGCGTTTCGGAATCTTTGCCAGAAACTCGTCATAAGAGGCCTCTTTGTCAACGCATTCACCGTTAATTCTAGATATTAATATTCAGATTAGTTGGAAAATTCTTTTTCAAAACAAACATAGCCTTTCGTGCAATTGCGTTCATCTCGTAGCGCAAGCGCTGTGCCAACGAATCAATGCGGTTGCGTGGCTGACAGATGTGCCCTCTGGCATCTGGATCGTCAAGGATGCGATCGTTTCGAAAACGGCTAAAGACCGTTTTCCATTTTTCGCTCAACTTACATACTGGCCATCGCTCCTTCATGAGTTCTCTTAAACTGATCAATGCAACCGCAGCAACTATAACGCGGTTCAATCAAAGCTAACAAAGAAAAAGCCTACACATAATTGAACCATTCGTTAACGCGGCATCTGCATGTCCACTCGTAGACGTGATTTGGACGTGCTCGACTCTGCGTTTGAAGAACGTTCTGTTTGCCCTATTAATGTATAGGTTTTTTTCACCGCGAGATACAAACCAGGGGGCTATAAACCCATCGATATGCATAGTTTTCGCAATCCATAAGAACTTCTTCGAGGTATTCCTCCACGCGTACCAGGTCCGCGTTCGAATTGTCGGCCCTTGGAAAACGCTGCCGCTTCTGGAGGGTTTGCGGAACATCCGTACAAGGACGTTTGCATGGTTGCTTGTTTCGATTTTGATGCAACCCAAGCTTGTATGAGTGAAATCGTTGCAATCGTTCTCGTTCCAAAATCTTGAAAACTGCCGACTTGGATGTCTATAAACGTCGGCTATCCAATCGAAAAATCGAAACCGACCTCATCAAGCCGAATGATTTCAGGGTGAGCATTAATTTCTTTACGGAACGCTTCAAGGAATTCGTTGTCGTCTGGCTTCTCGCTCAGTGTGCCACTACAAAACGTTCTTAAAATGAAATTTCGAGACCTGGCCAATGCTTCTTGACATCGCTCTCGGAGAAGGGCCATCATGCGTTTCGCAATTGCGTCGATTAATGGAACACCTTGACAAAAATGCGCATGACGTGGGTTGTTCGCATCATCGAGTAGTCTCCCATCTTTTAAGCGTCTAAAGTTTGAAACCTGTTAGCCTAAGATCTGCTCACATAACAGGAACAGATCGTCCGTCGTCCCTTTTCGAAAGGCGTTTGCATTCAATGCATCTGCAGATGAATATTGGCTCTAAAGACAAGAAACCTTAAGTGTTGCAGACAGCTGAAGTTGAGTGATTGTTGTGTGTCCGTTCGAGTCCACTGGTAAACTCGACCCGGATGTCGAGCGCTGGGAGTCTCGAGGACCTTTGCTTCAACATTCCCGTTGCGAGACTACATCGAAAGACCGTTGAATAAAGTGGAAAACTGTAAACTGACCAATGAGCGAACAAAATAAGCATCGTCGAAGCGGAGCCTCTGCATTGTTCACAATAACACTCCACGCGTTTTTCGATGATCCTTCCTTTATTCGCACGTATTTCAGTCAAACAGTGGTGCGAACAAGAGGTGTTGGCCCAATTCGCACTCACAATCATCAGATCACATTTTATAGTTGTAGCACACCATTCTTCAACCAGCAGCTTGAGCATTTGGAGACTCCGGGCTGCTCGTTTTATCCAAAGCTTAGGCTCAAGTCAACTCGGGGCTCAGTAGCACGAGGGGCAAACCCACCGGAAACAAAAAAAAAACTCGGTCAATCGAATCGATGGGACCCCTAGAGGACAAATGAGCTCATTTGGTCTCAATGCTCACTTGAGTCGTCGTGAAACGACAGGGACAACTAGGCAGAACTAAAACTAAAAATGCTTCCGCAACCTACAATCAGAGAGTGAGAGAGACTCTGAGGATTGTAAACCGTTGCCAAAACATCGAGTGCCTACCAATAGCAGATGAAGAGTGCGTCAGGTTGACCTCGTCGCTCGCCGTTCCGAGCCGTCAATTGAGAAGACAGCGGCATCATTGTGGACGGTGGTGAAAACCACGGCAATGATAATGCAATGTGTTTAAACCAGGCACCAGTGTCTTGCACGAGATGGCGACAATCGACCCCAGAATCCCAAATCTGTTCCCAACCGCCGTCATCACGAGATGGTCTGGTCGTTCTTAACCTAGTCGTCGTCGTCGACTGCTGCCTTCCGACCACACCCACTGACAATGAGACGCTAATGCTCACCACGATGAGGGACAATAAGGTTGAAGATGTCGATAGTCAATGGCTTAATCTTGTTTCTCGGACGAGCTGTGAAAGTTGTCCGAGTGTTTGAAAAAAGTCTTTCAAAACAAATTCTATAAAATTTACCAAGCGTATATTCTAGTTACGAAAACCAATTACTACCGTGACATTTATTGGCTGGCATTTCAAAGTGACAGAGAGGTAGGTACGTGAACCAGTGAATAGACTGGTGCTAATTCGCGCGTTCTTTTCGTTCCAATCTCATCTGGTTCTTTTGCTGAGATTGCATTTTCTTGAAACAACCTGCAAGAGAGGAATTTGCTAATAAAAGAATTCTCAGTTGCACTTTACTTGCACATAAGGTGTTATATCCTTTAAGTGTCTTCTTCATGACTTCTTGAATTTTCTCCTAGAAAGACTTTTCTATAGCTACACTTTTTCAGCGTACCTCAGATAAACCTTGAAGTTCATCAGCCTTTCGTAAGATCGTTTCGTACGTGTCGTAGAGTTCTCGAGCCTTGTCCTTTTGGCCATTTTTCCTGAAAACTATTCAAATCACGACGCGCGTACCATAAAGGCATCGCTTCGTCCGTGAGGCGGGTGAAGAACTGCTCGGCAAGTACGTCTACATAAAGGCGCGCCTCACACGAGTGCGCAACTGGCGGATTTTCTGGATCGTCAACTATTCGCCCATGAAGTAGACGACTAAAACATTTTAGTCAGTATAATGATTGATCTTGTGCATACATTGCGGCGACCTTTCCATAAGCTAAGACTTTCTCTTTATATCGGAATTTGTCGCACGCAGAACATCTAGGCAAAATTTATAGTCTTAGTGGAAGTGTTTAACGTACATAAACTTAAGGTGCCCGTCGGTCATGGGAACGGCAGCTAGTCTCCACTGGTACACAAAATCAGGGCGACTCGCGCAGCGCGTTTCGAGTATTCTTGCCTGAAATGTAATTTCATTCAATTTTAATCATTTTAATCGGCAGCCAACACTTCTTGCAGTCCTAACGAAACGGGCTTCGCCGAAATCGGCCTTGTTGGGAGGAGATTGATGAACAGTTCTTCCCAACTCACTCTCTTGGTCGTCCTTCTCAATCTTTTAGTTGGGAAAAAAGACGACAATTGGCTACCTCATGCAATTTGCTGTTGTGTTTCACTAATTGTAAGTTTTCTTTCCCACCATGGAAGAGAGTGCGAGCTGAGCGCACGGCTTTTGTAAAAGGCGTAACAATTTCGAGTGGCTGGCCATCTTTTCGCAAATTTTGCTGATGCATTGCAAGGGCGAAATACAGCTTTCGAGGAAGCGCTTTCCGCACTTCCTTGATCACCGTCCTTAAGTCGGTCTAGAAGGCAACATTATTATATCGTCAACGGTCTCTGCTTGGAAGGAGGAGAGAAAACACACATCCTCTAGATCCCGCAGAGCTACGTGGTGGACGAGGTTAGTTTCAAGGCTTCTGTAAAATATGAGCAGATCGAAGTTAGTGTTGCTCTGACTAAAAACTCTGCTTAGTGAATTGACAATGATTTCAAACATGTGTTGCTTGCACTCCGCTATAATTGTCCGGCAAAGCCTTTGTCCAAGAACTTCAGTGAGTGGTATGGGCTGGCAGATGTGCGGAACCGCTGGATGATCCGGATCGTCGATCAATTGATCTCCTATCACACGTCTAAACAAACAAGTAACTTGATATGACGCTTTAAGTTTCCAGACAACGTGGCAAAAAAAGTTTAATTTACAAAGAACGTACACATTGACGTGTTTTGCCCTTTGCGCTTTCCGACCGCCTTGAGCTACAAGACATCCTGAACACCTAACAAATTCTTGAATTCCAATTCTTGTGCCATATCCCCCACGTGTTCAGTATCACAGGCAGCGTTTTCGTGTGGTCCAGCCGGCCTTTCGACCCAATGCGAAACCACTGATAAACGCACTTGGGATGCACTTTACTTGGCGTCTCCAAGACCAATGCGTCGCCCTAAAACTGTTAACTTGTTTCCTTTTGCTTACTGAATTGCCGGCGCCGATGTAGTTGGCTGTACCAAATGTTGGTTTCTTAAAGAAATCGCCGTCTTCGAAGAGGAAAGCATCGGCGGCGGCAGCAGCAGCTTTTTTCGCTTCCTTTTTCGCTCGTCGTTCTTCTTTCGAAATCGCTCGCTGTCGAAGCGCACAAGGCAGCAGACCTATAGAAGAAATTCCGCTTAATAGAAGGCCAACTTACGGATAGAAAAGTTTGAAAATGCCTTCTTTGAAGCAAATTTTTCCAACAGTTGCGCCTGTTGCTGCTGTGTGTATTGTGATTTTATGCATGTCCTGGAATCTTACCTGGGTTAAATCTTTTAATTCTTCTCGCTGTGAAATACTGGCAACAAATTCGTTAAAAAAGGCTTTCTTGTCCAAGTTGCTATTATTCTGACTGCAAAAGAATATAAAAAGTATAACAAATCGCAAACATTGCTGTCCGTCCAGCGCCCAAAAGTTCATACTGAAATCGCTGAGCCAGTGCATCAACGACTGGGATTGGCTGACAAATGTGAACATCTGCTTCATCTTCCGGGTCATTCAGAAGTCGACCATCACGATAACGTCTACAACATCGTCTGGTTAGGAATGTCTCACTTACACGTGAGGCAAGCGTATACCATAATTTCGGCCTCGTTTTTCTAGGCATCTAACACAACTACAATAGCATTTGGTGCTAGTCTTTCTTCTCCAGCATCCTACGTGTATGAAAGAAATCTGCGACCTATTCGACCGGACCGCATCCAGTTGTAAACATGCCCCAGATGACGACGGCTCGGAGTTTGAAGTATGTTTTTTTCGCCCTTAAAAGGAGCTTGTTGTTGCTAATTTCCTCACCATCATGGACATTACGAAGCGATGCGGATATTGGGTGCCCATGTTAAGACGATATTCTGCTAGCTTTTGATTGTCCCTTTGAACGCCCTCCCCCTCCTCCTCGAGCGCTAGACGCTTGCGCCTTTTTGAAGGCGCTGGAATATCGGCTGTGGGCCGCTTTCGTGGAAACAACTTTTCTTCACTCCGCAGTCGAACCAGATATTTGGGAAAGTTAGCGAATCTTTCCCTTTCCAAGGTCTTCGTTACTTCCAATTTAGTTGCCTGAAAAGCCTACTTTAAAAACTAATTCGAACCTCGTCGCACTTGATAAGCTCTTTGTGACTGTTAACCGAATCTAGAAGTTCCTCCTTAAGAGAATACTCTTCTTCTTCGGATCTTGTTGGGGAGCTGAAGAAAAGGACATTACCGTCCTGTATGTTGTAGTAGAAAAGAACAACCTTCTGATGAAATCTCGGCATCGAGCCACAATTAAGGCTTTCAAGCGGTTCAAAATTGCGTCGGAGAGTTTTCTCGCCTTGCAAAGGTGTGGGAGCAGAGGATCGTCGGGGTCGTCCCACAACTTTCCATTCATATAACGTCTGCAAGAGATCTATTAGGTCCTCCGTTTCTTACATGCTGGGACAACTTTTGCCTCGCGTTTGGGACCGACTTGCGAGATACCTGCAGGAGGAGCAGCTACAACCTTAATATTGGAAGAAGGAAAAAAGCCTGACCAGTAATATTGGTATCCCTTGGTGCTTCTTTTTCCCAAGCGATTCCATCGATAGATGTGCCCCGGAAAACGAAAGCTAACTGTTTCCAACGCTTCTCGTTCAGAGTTGCTCTTCTAAAAACCGAACACAATTGCATCCAAGCAAATAAAAAAACACTCAGACCCATTGTAGAGGCACAAAGTAAGCCGTCTCTCCAATTTCTCTCGTCGTCATCTCACTTAAGTTGCAGTCAAGCGTCGAGAATGTAATCCAACGGACAACAAGGAAATATAAAATTTGCACCTTTCCTCAATTCGCACTTCATATGGTGTTCAAAACCCTTGATGCACAAAAACAGACACTCTTCGATGGCAAGCCCAAGTGCAGCGCAATCTTTTTGTGGGGAGGCGGGCTCTTCAGAGCGCGGTACCCTCCGTGTCCCTGCTGCTTCCATCATTGCTCAACTTTTTTTACCACACTATTTACAGGCCGGAACACAAGACAAAAACGGTGACTGTTTTGAATTTTGTCAAAAAACATGCAGTATTACTCAAAACAGTTTCCACCACTTGCTTTTGTCTTAGAGCTGCAATGAAGTAGTCCGAAGCTCCACCATTCCGGCTTGCCATACATGAAATTCTCAGCGGAAAGAAAATGTGAAAGTCTCCGTCCAGGTCGTTTTCTTCAATGTCATGGCTGCTTCTCTTGCCGGATCATATTCTTCTTCCCCTCATCCAACTCCTTCCAATTCACGATGTTTGCCGACTTGAACGTTGTTGTCAAAAGTTTCGTCGGTTTATCCTGGAGCAAGACGACAAGCTGCAACGTTATCACGGAGCTGTTCAGTTTTACATCACTCTTCCTTCCCTGCGTCTGGAGCTTTACTCCAAGTTCGCCGTTCCACATCGACACATCTACATCAAGCAAGGCAATCGACCTGGTGAAATTTGTGTGGCTCTTCAAGTGCAAAAGAAGCTGTATTTTGACTTCTCATTGTGCAGCGTTCATCAAATCCTTCATACTTTGCTCGATTCGTTTGTTCGACGCGTTGCGACAGGATGGTATCAGTTCCTCATTGAGGACAAGTCGGAGACCTCTGAGTGTCAAGTGGCGATGGCACCAATAACGAAACTGTTCAAGGATCCTTCTTTCGAAAACGTTACTTTAACGGCCAACGACAATGAAGACTTTCTACAATCTCTAGAGACGGTTTCCATCTCCGAGCGACTTTACATTTTTGTCAAACATGGGCTTGGCCGTGAAGCCATGCGTGCTGCAGCGGCGAAATCTCACAAGCAATATTTGGAAATTCGCGGAAACGGCGTGGTCAATCTCAATGACGATCTTCTTTTGGACATGACTGAAACGTCGCTCTCCTTCAGTTCCGATACGCTGATAACGCCAGAAGGAATCAATGCTTTTCTACATAAATTGAACCAGAATTACCAAGGTGCGCGCTATTTCCTTGAAGTTCGGTCATCGAAGGATGAACGTGAATTTACCGACGCAGTGTTGCACGGTTTTCAATTTCGCTTTTACGACCCACCGATTAGAGGAGATGAGGATGTACGCTATTATGCACAGGGCACACTCGGCGCTTTTACGGTGACTCTTGACGGTGATTATGACAAGGCCGGCATGTACCTACATTCCATGCAAATTTAGGGATTTGCTTTGTGCTTCAATGTGGTTCCTGAAAACAGTACAGCTATAGTTGCTGCGAGAAAATGCTACAAATCTTGCTTGCCACGAATGCCATACGAAGTGTTTCTTATGCCTCTTTCCTAGTTGAACAAAAACCACTCGCGTCGACGATTTTGGTGCTAAAGACAAAGTAATTGAACTTAGTTCCCCCATTTTGTTTCAATTGTCTCTATCGGCCTTATTCCGTCTATTGGATATCATTGTGTCTGAATAAAAAAAAATGGTTTCCAAACGCGCAAGATTTCCTCGAAAGCAGGCTGATAACAATAAGTCAAAATCCATCCCTGAATTAGTACCTCTTTTCAGCGACTGGCAATGAAAGACCAGAGCTGTTCGAGATCTTGTTTCCTAAAGAAAGACTTTAACGACAACCTCCCCTCTACAGCGTCATCGTCGCGACGACGACGACAACCACGACAAGCTCGACAACTTCAACAACAACCTCGACAACAATGGTTCGTCGAGAACTGAAAAGAATGAGATAATGTCACTATGCCACAAATTGCAAATGGTTCTCTGCTGAAGTAAAAGGATCTGTCTCAGCAAGCTTTGTGAACGAAGAGCCGCATTGCAATTACCTTGCGCGAGAGATTTTGAGCGACTGGCGTCTTCTTTCGTGGAAATAAAGAGGAAGGAGAGAGAAAGAGTGTGAGTGTGTTTGTTGAGACCAAAGTGTAGCCTCCAGACTCGTGCAGTGCGCACGGCTCGTCGCCCCTCTCACACGGCTCCTTGCCCGTTTGCAATCTCTGTCGCTCTTTCTCACCCTTCGTCGGGCTGTGCTTTCACAATTAAAGTAGTGGGTTCTTTCCTAAAATTGTGCCACAACATTGCCGATTGTTTCAGAAATGCCAAAACGTGCCGTTGTTGAGGAACTCCCACGCGATGAGCGCTCACTGCTTCCAAAGTCGCTGTGTCGGATTTGTGGCACGACTTGTCAGCACGTGCACTTTGGCGCTCTGACGTGTCGCGCCTGCTCCGGTTGGGTCGTCATGACTTGAAAGCGAACGAGTATTGCAGCTTTCTTTCATCGCTCAATCAAATTCTCGCGACGCTACACTTGTCAGCGAGATGGCTGCTGTTCCATTTCAGCCAGTAAGTGAGCGGAGCGTACATAGAAGATTTTCAGAACATCGAAGCGTCTGCCGGGCTTGTCGATTCGAACAATGCGTGAATGTTGGGATGGATGTTGCAGGTTTGAGTCGTTATAAACGGAAAGCATATTTTCAGCTGTGCATGAACTGCAACGAGCGCAGGAGGAACGGGCAAATCCTTCAAGCAAATTGATTGCGTCAACAGACTCGAGTGCAACCTCATCGAGTTCCTCGGTTCTTTAAGATTTGCCTAATGAAACTCTTCCAAGACGTCGAGCTGCGCTGCATTAAGTCGTCTTCTGTCTGCATACGAACATCTCGAATCGATGAGACGAGTTCTCTACAATACAAAAGAGCCATGGCAGATCACCCCAAGAACGGTGGATTTAATTTGTTTTGAAAAAGCACAGCGACACCTTTTCTAGATAGAGCCGCATGCAATGTGTATCGAAGAGGTGGAGACGATGCATCGTTTAGATCTCGGTTTAATTATTGATTTTCTCATGAACGCTTTCAATGAATTCAACATGCTTACATTGGAGCAAAGGGTAAGTCGAAGCAAAGCGTAGCACGATCGATGCTTGAAATCTAATTTAAGATACCATAAATATTATGAGGCTTTCTTGCAGCAGAATCTCTATCACCATTTTTTCACGGATTTTATATTTGTCGAGTCCGCTTACCTTACGTCGAGTCGGCTTACCTCTGGGCAGAGCGATGTGATCTACAAGCCGAATGGTAACTTCATCGACCTCTCAACCGCGGACTCTTTGGATCCTCGAAAGGAGAACGGCATAGACGAATTTATACAGTAAGAGAATGTCAATGTGCTGCGTATTGCATGCCAAGGCTGCACAAGCCAGTGCACATTCAGGCCCGCCATAGTATCATAATGCCGTTGAAGGAGTTGCGGCTCGAGAAAGTCGAGTTCCTCGTCCTCATCGCTCTTATATTCTGCGGTTCAGGTTTGCTTTTGAAACTAAATAAATATCTATGGTCACCTTTACAATTCTTGGGATGATTTCAGAAGAAGACGACTGGACCACGGAAACATGGGATGCAATGGCAAAGTGTCGCTGGAAAATCCTCGATGAGGCTGTCGAGTACTATAAGCGAACGTCTCGTGCAGAAGAGGCAGCACTGCGGCTATCTCAGATTCTTTTGCTTATTCCGACATTCCAAGTTTGTTCAACGTTTCGACGTATAACCTGCTTTAGCGCTTCGTTCGACGTGTAGCGGCCAACGTCGAAATTCGACGGATCTCCAACGCTTGTCCAGTTGACGAGAAGCTCTACGAGGTCTTGTGTCGGAAATTCTAAGCATCTTCTTTATGCACAACTCGATTTCGCTCTTAGGAGATAATAAAAAGCCGCTAGTCACAAATATGAATGAGGAGTCGTTCGTGATGGCTGCGGATTTCATGATAGTTTGGAGTCTGGCAGCTCTTCGTGCAACGATGAAGAGTGGTCAGAGCGTTGGCGGTAGTCTTCACTCCAATGATAACCACTTCTCGTAGTGCATCTGGATCGATGAGCCAGCGATTCATAAGATGCTGAATGCCTGTTTTTGTCACTCTTGTTTCGTAAGGCATCACGAGTTGTCGGATTTCTTTCATGGCAAGAAGCGCTGTGTCGTCCAGTTCGCACGGTGGATTGCAATCGCTTAGATCCGCGGTCGAAACGAGACACTCCAGGTTTTGCATTGCTGGATGGCGAAAGAACTTGGCCGAGAGGTCAGGAAGCTCACGAAATTCGAGTTCTCGAATATGTGCAGTGTTTAAAATCGACGTGAATTCCTCTTCGGTATATGCGTTGTCGATTTCGAGACGTGGAATGCGGGGAAGCAGCACCGGCAGAATCTCGCGCCAAAGCAATGCTGGCTCAGGTGCATCATTGAAAGCGAATCGGTGGAAGCTGTAGCGGCTGAGAATCGTCTCAAGAAAGTTTGTAAGGCAACCATCTTCGAGCCAAAGACTCCAGTCTTCACAACCAAAACCGGCCGATTGCCGTTCCAAAGAAATACGAACACCGTGAGCGATGACAATAGCGTCCTCGGGTGGAGGACCGGAGCTGAGCTCAAAGCCTCGATGTCCAATGGGATTGGCGGCATGCAGTCGGATTTGTGCACCTTTCTCGAAGAGCTCGATGTCGATAGAGAGGTTTTCGATTCGACGCATTGATTGAAGATTCGGCTTGATGGCGGTGTAAAACCGGCGATTTACCAGCAGACAGCGACTAACATCAGGGCACTCCAACAGTTGGCAAATCGCCCCCGGCGCGAAGCGCCGGGGGAAGTTTCCTTTGGTCGGGCACTTTTACTCCCCTTGAGATCTGAAAACTC
>JAQIXL010001950.1:0-15007 GCA_034700245.1 Poikilolaimus oxycercus | reverse complement strand
TCGAATCGGCCACTCGCGAGAAGCTGAGCCGCGAGTGGCCGGATCGTCGCCGGCGACTCGCCGCCAGTTACCAGAGAGAAATTCTTATTGTGAGGCTGTCATGAGGCGCTTTGTACTACAACCAAAATTGGTGGATCTTCCAAGTTCGTCTCAATTTCGTCATTCTGAGATTCCGTTCAACTGTGGTTATTGCCATGCGCTCTCTGACATCAACCGGACCGCCTTGTTGCGCAAAATGTTTTTCAGAAGCAAGCACGCCTAACATACCGACAGAATAACGAAGACTCAACCAACGCCCAATGCTCATCTTTGCCGACCCAAGACTGGATATCGGAAGCTAGTAAACTGGCCGCTGCCACGCACACCCACATTCAACTCCTTGGAACGCTAATGCTTTATTATCAAACTTTATTATCAATTATGAACAACAAAGATGCCATTTCCACGATTCAAACAGTACTCATCATGAACTCAGAAGAACCTTTCATGAATGGCGCGGTGTCCTCCTTTCTCCAAGTACTGATCTCGTCCGATCCACATCTTCCGAAAGGCCTCGAGCGAGGCGAGAATCGAGCCGCCGATCCAGACGCTCAGAAGGCGTTCCTGGAGTGTGGAGAGGCTTCTTCGTAGAAGAAAAGAAATCTACCTGGGGTGCCGTGATGCGGATCTTGGTGTCCGTCGGTGCGAGCTTCTTCACTTCGGCCAGTAGTCGATCGCCAAAGCCAGGGAAGAGCGTCGAGCCACCAGAGAGGACGATGCTTGCGTAGAGCGTCTTGCGGAGATCCATGTCACATTTCTACAAAGAGAACGCCTCGTTTCAAAGGGAAAACCAATCTTTTCTTACATTGATAGCGTTGCTCACGCATTCGGCAACTCCCGGTCCCTCCTCGCCGATGAGATGAGGCTTGAACAAGACCTCAGGCGCTCTGAAATCGCAATTCCCAAAAAGAACTAGTAGAACCTGAAGCGCGCCGCTGCCAGATCCACTCTTGATCCATCCGGTAGCACGTAGAGATGCGACTAAATTGAGTGAACTTTGCGTGAATTGAAGAGAACTTGCCTGCTCTCGACTCTTCTCCTCTTCACGACGAGCGTCGCCCGCGACGAAGCAGCTTCGCTCTTTCACTTCTCGAAGGATTTCGAACTCGGAAGTTCTGCAAAGAAACAGTTTCACTTTCGGAAGGAAAAGGACGAACCTGTTCAGGTTGATGCCGCCTTCCTTGCGAAGCAAGAGTCGAAGCGACGACGTGACCTCTCGGCCGGCAACATCAATTCTCTGAATCCTGCAAGAATTCAATTCACAAAGAAGCAACGATAACTTCTTCAGTATCCAGAGAAAGTTTCTGAAAGACGACCAACCCGTGTTGGATGGCGAAGCCTTCGTATACGGGCACCACGTGAGAGACGCCGTCGCCGACGTCGAGCACCACTCCCGTTGTGCGACCGCTCGAGTACAGGGCCAGAATTGCCTACACATGAAGATTGGGAAAAGAAAGAAACGAGCCGAACCTGCATCTGAATGTGCAAGGCCGGCACGTTGAAGCTCTCGAAGAGGATCTCGGCGGCGCGCTCGCGGTGCTGCATCGGATTCATGGGCGCCTCCATCAAGAGGAGCGGGTGCTCTTCTGGTGGAATCTGAAAACATCACAATCAGCTCCCCACCGATTTCGAAGCCGATTGCAAAGTAAAAGAGACTAGAAACGAACGTTGAGTTGCTCCTGCGAGAAGATGTACCGTCACACCTTCTCCATGTCGTTCCAATCCTTGACCACCCCGTGCTCCATCGGGTATTTCAAGGAAAGGAGGCCTCGATGCTGTTCGGCCTTCGGACCTGCAAACATTGCATGGCAAGAAGAATTCGCAACAAACCGACAAACACGTCGCCATCAAGCGCACCGATCATGACGCGCGCGTGCTTCGGTCGCCCGACGACGTTGATGAAGCGCGTTTTCGGCGTCTCGTCTCCGGCGAAGCCGGCCTACAATACAAATCTAAGAAACAAGGCAGACAACGACGAAGATGCACCGAAATGTGAAAGACCCGCATACCTTGATGACGCCTGATCCATTGTCGATAACCACCGGCTGGTTTGTGTGCATCTCTAAGTCGCTCTGAAACAATCCTCTGCCTGATGAATGTAAAATCAAAAAGAAAAACATCGGAAACAGTTCATATAACACGCAAAACGATGGAAACGAAGCGAAACCGAGAACAATTCAAGCTCAAAGCGAGAGAAATTTCGCGCGCAAGAGACGCGCGCGTGTTCGTGCTAGGACCCAAGACCGCGCGCGCGCGCGGTCCTCGTTGCACATGCAGCTTTTCGCTGCAGCCGCTTCTGTGACGTGTCTTCGCGTGTTTCGTATCGTTCTTGATGGTTTTGGGGTTGAAATGGCTTGGGTTTCGATGAGAAACTAATGAAAACTGGGATGGGAAGCGCATTTCTTCGCTTATAAATTTGAAAAACCTTCTAACATCGTTGACTCAGCAAATTTCAGTTCTCGGCCGGTAGAACTCGTCTCTCGCTGTGATGGGCGCCCTTCTCACTGCTCCGATGTGCGCCGCCTCGGTGAGCCTTCCATTTTCTCTTGCTTTCACTCATTTGGAACTAAAAACTCGTTATTCTGCTTACGGAAACCAGCCTATTTGAAAGAAATTGGTTTTCGAAGTAGTTTTTGAAGATTCCTCAAGAATGGCAGCTTTGGAGCGGTTGTAATGAACTTCTTTTGCAGGCTGCGTGCTGCTTCGGCTCGACGGCGTGCTCGCTGTGCTGCAGCGCGTGCCCGTCGGCACGAAACTCGACGACAACTCGCATCATGTATGCTGTAATGCTCGTCGTTGGCACATTCGTTGCCTGCATCATGCTCGCTCCTGGAATTCAAGCGAAACTTGCAGATGTTCGTTTCACTTGTGAGCTTTGTGAACTTGTTGTTTCAGGCAAACTGGTTCTGTAGCGGTCTCGATCAAGTCGCGGGGCTTCAATGCAGCCGTGCCATCGGCTTCCAAGCGGTCTACCGCCTCTGCGCCGCAATGGCTACCTTCTTCTTCATCTTCGCAATCATGATGCTCGGTGTGAAAACATCGAAGGATCCAAGATCGGTTTGTTGTCTTTTTGTTCTCGAACTTTGGTTGCAGCCGATTCAAAACGGATTCTGGGGCTTCAAGTACATCATTCTCATCGGAATGACAATTGGATTATTCTACATTCGCAGCGAGCATCTCTCGGAACGTGAGTGCTGCGACGATTTCCTGAGAATGTTGGTTTAGCTCTGATGTGGATCGGCATGATTGGCGGCTTTCTCTTCATCCTCATTCAACTCGTGCTCATCATCGACTTCGCCCATGGACTTGCAGAAAGTTGGATCGAAAAGTGAGTTTGGACGCGCGGTGGTGAAACTGTTTTCGTTCAGGTACAACGAGAATGAGTCACGTGCTTGCTATGCCGGTCTCTTCGCGTTCAGCTTCGGTTGCTATGGTTTGGCCATTGCGGCCGTCGTCCTCATGTACATCTTCTACACGACGGTTCGTTTGTCCTTTTGTTTTTCAAAAGCTGAGATCCCAATTGACCGGCTGAAATGAGGAATCCATTGTAAACTTCCTTGCCGTTTTGTGAGGCGTACTATTTTGGCTTGACAAGATGATACTCTCATTGCATTATCTATGTTTCAAGCGACTTTCTTCCGCGTGACAACAAGGCGTTGTCGTGAGAAAACTAAAGAAAGCTTGCCAGAGTCGCGCTGGGTCATGCTTTCGTGGAGAACTGGTGCCTTCCAAAAAGAAAGGGAAGGCGGTTTCAGCATGGTCCGTAGAACCTCGTTCTTGAAGAGAGCTGTTTTGTGAAAAGAAAAGAAAAGCTATTTCATGTGTAAAAAGTCAGGCGATCGTGCTTTCCTTCCAGTGGTTAAACAGGGGGACCCTTTGCTTAAAACCGAAAAAAATTTTCCGCGTTTACGAGGGGGTTCTCCAAAACGCCGACCTTGTTTAACCTCTGTTTCCTTCTATTTAATAACTTGACTTTCAGGGCGGCCCGTGCCATCTGCCACGCTTCTTCATTACCTTCAACATGCTTCTTTGTATCGTCGTCTCGGTGATCTCCGTCCTTCCGAAGATTCAAGAACGCATGCCCAACTCGGGCCTTCTTCAATCTTCCTTCATCAGTCTCTACGCCATGTACCTCACGTGGTCCGCTCTGATCAACAATCCTGGTACGTTTTCATAAGTTTCCTTGAGAACTTCGTGTTTAGATAAGCCTTGCAACCCATCTCTCATCAGCATCTTTACAAACGATACGAAAGGTGGTGATCAGGTTGGTTCAAGCATCGTGTCTCTGTCATTGCTGCGCGATGGTCTTTTGGGAAGTTCAAAGACTGAAACGCCTGAAAATCATACCGGGAAACTGTGAAAACTGCTCACGCTTTTGAGTTCGTGGTGACTTGTGTAGTTTCACAGCCTTCAAACCGTTATTCATTAGTTCTTCTCTGACTTGTCGACGAAGTTTCTTTTCTTGCAGACTTATGGAACACCGTTGCCGGCGCAGTCGATCATCTCATTGATCATCTGGTTCCTATGCGTCCTTTACGCGTCCATTCGCTCGTCGTCGCACACGGCTTTGGGCAAGATCACGGGCGGTCAAGGCAATGAGGATGTGGCGCTGAGTGAGTCCGGCCGGGCTATCGTCTCGTCCGACAACGGAGGTGAGAGGGTCGCGCT
This sequence comes from Poikilolaimus oxycercus, assembly GCA_034700245.1. NCBI lineage: Eukaryota > Metazoa > Nematoda > Chromadorea > Rhabditida > Rhabditidae > Poikilolaimus > Poikilolaimus oxycercus. The sequence continues at coordinate 10,300 of JAQIXL010001950.1, read as the reverse complement.
GACGATGGACATGAAAGTGAATTTGGAAATTAGAACTTGTTTCCTTTGTGGCTTACTTTCCCCAAGAATGACTTTTGAGAATTAGCAAAGAAGGTAGAGTCCCAGTTGTAAGCGCGACCTGGCATGTCACCTCGTGAATGCAGCTTGTCATGGTGAAGTCCTTTTCACGATTCTGCGTGCTTGCACTTCTTGTTACTATCGCAGTGTTTGGGTGTTGCATGCGGGAATTTTTTTGATACTGTTTGAAATAGAAACAAATGAAGTCGTTTTCAGATGACGCTGAGTCGGGTCGCAAGGTGTGGGACAACGAGACGGAGGGCGTCGCCTACTCGTACTCGTTCTTCCACTTTATCTTCGGACTCGCTTCACTCTATGTGATGATGACTCTCACGAGCTGGTACCAGTAAGTTTCCCTATGATTCAAAATGGAAGAGCGCTTCATCTAAACGTGGTGGCTGCATTTTGACCAGCGCTCTCCCTCAATTCTGTTCCGTTGTGCGCTTTGGATCATGAAAGGGCTTTATTACAAGCGAGAGCATAAAAAAGGAGACTTGGAGAAACATCTATGACGGGCTGTTCAGGGAAGAAACTAGAGAATGTTTCAACAAAGTTGACGTTTTCGAATTGAGTTTTCAAAGGCTCAAGCTGATGAATGTTGTTTTCAGACCCGAGAGCGATCTCACGCATCTCAACAGCAACATGGCGTCCGTCTGGGTGAAGATCGTCTCAGCGTGGCTCTGTCTCGGGCTCTACACGTGGACGCTGGTCGCGCCGGCTCTCTTCCCCGACCGAGACTTCTGAGCAGGTCACGCACTCTCTGTCAAGTTCCAGTTCTTGACTTCTCAGTTTCTTTTTGAATGACATCTCTGAAAACGGTGCGAGATCTACTTTTCATTGGCTTTCTTCTAGTTGCTTGATGTGACTGATCTGACGTCTCTTTCGATGTGGCGAAACTGATTTGTATATTTGCAGTGCATTCTATTGTGTACATAGCAGACTCTTATTTCTTCTTCTAAGGCTCAGAAGAAGAGGAAACGTTCTGGTAACTGATTCTTGTCAATTCTTTTCTTCTTTTTCGTATTCGTTCCCCTCTGAATAAATTTGCTCTTGTAAGTGAGAAATTAGACTTGAAGCGTCTTTGAACGCTGCTCGGTACCTGGAAAAGTGTTCGTTTTCGATTGAGAATTTGCAGCTTTATCGAAGTTCGACGAAAAGTGGAGAAATGGCCGCGGACAAGTTCGAGCGCTTCTTGGGACCGGTGAGTAGTTCCCTCGCGTTGCTTGTGAGCCTTGTTATCACGGAGACTGAGAGGGGAGAAATGATTAGACGTTGCTCTGACCCTTACTTGTGGTTTGTGCTGTGAAATGTGAACCTTCACGAGCTGCTTCAAGAAGAACCAGGAGATGCCATGAAAGAGGGGATCGAAGACTCTCATTAGTTGACTTAGAAAGCGACTCTGTGTCTTTCTCTCCTCAGGTTTCCAGAGAAACAGCGACAGAAAATAGATACTTTCGATTCCATTTTGATCGTATTCCTAGTAGACGATAGTTATATTTGATGTTGATGAGAGAAAACGGTTCCTTTCTCTTTTGGCACACTCTGAATACGTGCAATTTCAGGTGAACCCATCGTACTACCCGCATTTGACGATCTCGCTCGTTGGTTTCGGTCTTCTCTTCATGGCGTGGTTCTTCGTGTACGAGGTAACGACTGCTTCTTTCTTACCTCTTTCTTCTTTTTCCAATTCTCTTGCTCAGCTTATTCGTTTCAGGTCACGTCCACGAAGTACACACGCAGTCTGGTCAAGGAGCTCGTGGTCGCGTTGCTGGCTGCGGTCTTTCTCGGCTTCGGATCAGTCTTCCTGCTTCTTTGGGTCGGCATCTACGTGTGGTGCGTCCTTAAACCTTTTCACCTCTGATCGAACTCCTTGAAATTGTTGAAACTTTGCTGATTGGTCTTTTCTTTCAGAGTCGAGCCGCTGAAGTCGCGATCGTAGAGAGAAGGAGAGCCTGTCTGTGATTTGAGAAGTCGATGTTTCTTCTTCTTCTTCTTCAGAAGTTTCTTCGTCTTCTTCTGTCGACATTGTTGGTTCACTTATGGAGATGTTATGCCCCATTTTTCGCGGTTGAATCTTTCTATTTATTATTTCCCCAGTTCTACTTTCCCTTTCCTTGTTTCTTTCTCGTTATTGTTTGAGACTCTCTTCTGCAGCCTTGAATTGGAAGAGCGCTTGCTTCTTCCCATTCCACTATTTATCCGGGATTCGAGAAAACTTGTTTTGTATTCCAAAGACGGCTTTGTCTAGACAGTATGTGATAGTTGAAGTGAGAGGATGTTTGTTAATGAAGGTTTCTATTGACTCGGTTGTTTGAAACTCTCTTATTTTGTTGTGGAGAATGGAAGAGGGGCTTGCAATGTCGCCCTCTTCCGACGGCCGTTTTCTGTTTGCGACTACGGTCATCCTCACGGTTGCGACAAGAATCGCTTCCCGTTGATTGTGGGCGTAGTTCTTATACTCTCTGAAACATTCCGGCTGTCAATAAAAGCCCGATTTCCCACCACGGAGTTGTTTTTGTTTCTTGAGCAGCATTTTGTGAAGCAGCCATCTCAGAGGGCGTCAACACACTTCTTTGTTTGTCAGCACGTATTTGACTGTTTCAACCGCGCTACAACTTCAGGCAGATTCTGGCTACGATGTTTCTGTAGCATTTGTCTGAGCATTGAGCACGACTTTGAAGACACTTTTATCGTTTGACGTTAGAAGGAGATGGAAGGAGGAAAGAACAAGGGTTAGAGGGAGAGGAAGAAGAAGACGATGGACAAATACATTATGGACCCCAATGTGCGAATCGTTTCAGTTTTTCTACAAAGGCGAAGGGGAAGAGGATCTACAAGAGAAGGAACCGTGATCTTCGAGAGGAGCCATTATTCATGCTTTCTTTTTCGACAAAAACATTTTCTTTTTGTATCACCTGATTAGGACCCGTTGGAGAAGTAAAGAGACAAATTGAAGAAGAAGAAAGAGATGGTCTACGGCTTCTCCGCCTGCATCCGACAGTAGTTCTGACATTCCAGTCTCGAATGGAATCGATTCTCATTTCCTCCACAGTTCTGGACTCCAAAAGCGTAGCACTGCTCGGTGGTCGTGTCAAAGTAGTATCGAACTAGCAGGTCGCTCGCCTCGAGGGACTCTCGTTCCGGGCAGAGTCCCGAATCTAAAGAAGGTTTTGCTTTATTCCTCTACTTCTTTGTCTTCTGTATTGGTTTAGTCCCCCCGAAGGAAGTAAGAAGGAGCCCTAGTTTGGACTGCGTCACCATCGTGGGGCAACCATTGCACATGAACAGTCTCCTTTGGCCTCAACGCATTGGAGGCAAGTCGGTCAGTGCGAGGAGAGCGAGGATATGACTGAATGGGATCGTGGGGAGAGTCGGAGGAACAACCAACAAGGGGATGATAGCATCGAACTAAGAAGGAAGAGAGAGGCCCGAGGGTGCAGTGGGACAACACGGGCGAGGAGCATGAGGAGGGAAGAGAGAAAGAACGAGGACAAGAGAAGAGATGAGAGATGAGACAAGGCATGAGAGCCATTTGAGAGTTTGAGAATTTCACTCTTTTCGCGGTTTCTTTGTTTTGCTAAATGAAACAATTCGGAAGTGCATCGTTCTAGCAACAATAAGCACCATTTCTTAGCAACTTCAATACTTGTTGGAAAGTGGAGTCAATTTCAGGAAGGATTTAAAAGTGCTTACATAGCAAAAGTTTTCTTCAAGTAAGCTTGAAAGCTAGACACGTTCTTCGTAATAGTGGTTAAAAGAATTGTGGAAGAATGGCCCGTTTGAAATTATGAGCGAAAAAATGAGTCACTTCGGCTTCCGTTGATTCGTTTTCGGCGTGTGTGTCGCCTTGCACGACCCTCTTCATCGCCACTTTGCATTTTGTAAAATCCTTGAAACCGTCAAATACGAGCCTTTTCGCAGTTTGTCGTTCAGATTCGTGGTAGTCGTGAAGCAGATCGACACGCTTCATCTCAACTCACCATTTAGTGCAGCTGAACCTCGAGGGCGTAGCCGTGACCCTCTAGCACCTCGAAGTGACGACACAAATGACAAAAGACACCGCTAGTGCTGACCCATCGATAAATTTCCTTTTCCGTAAACCTTAAAACCGCAGCATAAACAGACTTCAAGTTTTTCTGCACTTCGCAGAGCTTGATAGAGAAAGGTGTGTCGAAACGGTTTCTTCACGAGGTGCAGCAACGCTGTTTTGATCAAACTATGTACAACGAATGTTATTTCAAGGCGCCCTGAATCAACTGGCAAGCGAGTGCTCCTCATTATGTGAGAACAACATGAAATGATCGGTGTTCATTTTTTTCTCTTCAGTTTCAACGGCGAAATTTTAAAGAACTGTGAAAGTTGAAAGCAATAAGATACGAGCGCCAGCCGTACTCTCTTTCATAAATAAGCTTGATTTCAGGTTCTGAAGACATGCCACACATCCGAGCGTTGAAGGTCACTTGTTCAGGTGTGACATTAGCCCCCGTCGGATCGTGCTGAAGTCATTGCTCCTCGCAACTCACCATTTTATCACCAATCTATTTATTATAACAGCTTTGGCACTTCCGAGAGTCAGCCACCGTGATTCTCTCACGTTGTTATTGACTTTTTGATGACCGTCGCCTTCTCCTCAGCGTGTTGGATGCGTTGATAGACTATCGAAGAGGAGCGAAACGTCTTCACTGAAGGTAGAACGAGCTCCAGGTAGGGAGAATCCCCTTCAACAAGATGGACACACATGCGCTGATCACGTTTGAATGATCAGACAGAGGATTTGCAGGAGGTCCACATGTTACTCGGAAGAAGAGCTAAGTCGCATGCGAGCTCTGATCGTCATGACAACCTTGGACCCGACGGGGGACAGCCGGCGTCAATGCGGGCAAAGTGTTTCTTCTTCCGATCCGTCTGATTGTGAGCCGTGAAACGGCGATTCCGCTGGAGCCAGTGCACATCGAGCTCGACGCAGTGCCGAAATTTCAGTCGGGACTCAACTCATGAGAGAAACTCGAAGCTATACTCGGCTTATAGTTTTGAATCGAAACGGCAACTTCAGTGAGGCCCACACGCTCCTGAAAGAACCAATCGCGCCTATTCCTCTTCGACAGCGGTCGAGACCGAGAATGACAAAGTCTGTCAGACGCCTCGGAAGCCCAAAGCCAGAGTGGAACCGGAGAAACCTTCGAAGAAGTTGTCTGCAAGTGAGTTGCAGAAGGTCTACAAGGAGAATCCAAAGAAGGCGATAGCGACGATCCTCGAAGACAAGTCGTTGCAATATCAAATCGATATCGGTGAACTCACTTCCACGTGTCGACACGGCGAACATGGCTGAGCTGATGTGAGGAAGTCCATCCCCAAACTCGACTTCGATCCTGGTGCTTTCGTGGCACCCTTCTCGCACGAGGAGGTAAATGCGATCCTGAAGAAAGCGGCCAATCAGTCCCCCGATTCAGACAAAGGCTTGTTTGAAGTCCTTGAAGCGACCGACCAACAGGGCGTCGCCTTTGCCTGTATCGCCAAAGTGTGTAGTGCCTTCGGCTGGCTTGCCTCGGCTTGGAAGCAAACCGAGACGATCCTCTTCCACAAGCGTGGCCCTGTAGAGGAGGGCGAAATTGGGGACAGATCTCAATGATGTCCGTCTCTCTATAAAGTGTACACCTCGCTCTGGAACCGCAGACTCATGGGTCATTTCTGGCTTGCTCGCAAGACCGGGAACATAGGCTCCATCGGCGCTTTTTTTGCTTCTTTTGAAGTTGCCGTTTCTGCTGAGGATGATTTGTCTGGTGAAATTCGCGACAACGCCTCGAACGCTCTCCACGTGAGGCCATTCGCATGAAATTGTGCAACTTCGTCGAGAAGTGAAGTCACAATTTGCGTCGACTCACGGCGACTCGCCGTTTCGCGGGAATCAGAAATGCCTTGCTCGGGTTTTCCCTTCGCCGCCTTCTTTGGAGATTTGGCTGAGCCAGCATTGTGTGATTCTCTTGCATGGTTTGTTCACATACTTGAGAGTTCATCGAGATCGAACTCGTCGTCGGGTTTGAACTCCATGTCCTGGAAGGAGAAACAATAAGCCGCCTCGTTGTCAAAGCACGTCCGACGGGTCCAGCATCTGCTTGCCGTTGAGCCTCGCCTGAGACTCAGTCCCCCTTCCATGTAACAAGTGGGTTCGCCGTTGCAGATTTCGAGGGCGATCATTCGATAATCATTCCGCGGTGATAAGCTGAAACACTCCTCATTCAAGAAAGAAGTTCGGAACTGACAATGAGCAAAACGCCGAGTTGCTTCTCCTGGATTGTGCAACTCTCTCTTGTCTTACTCACGAGTCAATCCGTCTCAAAGTTTAACGAAGTTGCAGAATCTCTGCCAAGGACAACTATTCAGCCAGAACTGTTCGCTTTGGAGGTCTTTATTCAGGGGGAGGCGAGGGAGGGGAGGGGCGCCGGCCTTCAGTCCTTCTTTTCGTCCTTCTTCGAGCCCTCCTTCTTCTCTTCCTTGTCCTTCTTGTCGTCCTTCCGTTCTTTCTTATCCTCTTTCTTCGAGCCTTCTTCCTTCTTTTCGTCCTTCTTGTCGTCCGCCTTCCTTTTGTCCTCGCCGAAGACGATGCCGCCCACTCCAGCCAGAGTCTGATAGTTGGGGTCGTGCGTTCTGACCATGCCGCCCGTGGTCGGCGGCATCGGCCCGTCCTTGGCTAAAGGTGGACCATCCTTTCAAGACCTCCTTCGACCAAACCTTCAGCTTCGCCGCCTCCGTCCTTCTCCTTGTCGTCGCCGAAGCGGTCGTCATCAATACCGGCGAGAGTCTGGTAGTTGGTGTCATGGGTGCCCACCATGCCACTCGTCGTCGGTGGCTCCCGACCTTGACAATCCGGGTTACGATAGGTCTTCGACGCCCACCTCCAGCGGGCGGATCGCCGTCCTTCTTCTTGTCGTCGCCAAAGCAGTCGCCGCCGATTCCAGCCAGGGTCATGAGTACCGACCATTCCGCCTGCACGAACACACTCTTCGACCGTTTCTCTGCGAACCCTTGAGCCGGGGGCTTCGGTCCCGCGGCCGCCGACGGTCCCGAGGCCATGTCCGTCTTGGCAACTGACTTCTTCTCCACTTCAAAACCTCCTTTGTCTCCCTCCTCTTAGATACCAATCTCAATTCCACCGCCCGACGCAGCGGCGCTCTCGGCCGTGCTCGCGGCACTCGGCGCCTTCTCCTCCTTCTCAGCCGCTTCTCCTTCAGCGGGCTTTTCCTCGGCCTTCTATTCTTCGGCGCGCTTCGCCTTAGCGGGCTTCGCGTCGCCCGGCTTCGCTCCAGCGGCGGGCGCGCCGAGCGCCTTCGGCGCATCCTTCTTCTGTTAAGGAAGTCGTCGGTGTTGACCAGGGCTGTGCAAGTGCTCGGTGCTCGGTGCTCGGTGCTCGGTTGAAACGGCCGAATACCGAGCATCTGACGAGCACTTGCAGAACTCGACAGAGTAATATTTAGCCACTATCATGGCGTTTTCATCTCAAGAGACAGCCTCAAAATCTCATTTGTGAGCTTACTGTGGACCAACCCTTATTTTTGAGAGCAAAAAATCGAGCCCAAAGTTAGCCCACTGCTCGGTGCTCGGTGCTCGGTGCTCGGTGCCCGGTCATTTTTGAGGAAAAAAGCTCGGTGCTCGGTGCTCGTCTAAAATGGGCTAGGCCAAATGCTCGGTACTCGGTGCTCGGTCGGCAAAAAATTAGTGCTCGCACAGCCCTGGTTGTGATGTGTCATTGCATTCAGGTAAATACAAGTGTCGAAGAGAGTTTACGACTATTTATTGCACTTCACGACGCAACAATTGAATTTCGCTTTTAAGACTTGCAGTTCTTTTGCTGGTGAATCTGCAAAATATCTGGATGAACTTTCGAGAAATTCTCCAATATTCCGTGGGAAAGTTGCAATGAAATTGTTGGCATGAGTTCTGCTGAAAAATCGCCGTGTATGTAGTGTCGACTGTCTGCCGGCTCGCTTAGTAAGCCGCCTTGAAACTGCCAAACAAACCACTGGCTGTTGACACGAAGTAATTTCTTTTGCCATCTTTTGCAGTGCTTGAAACCGCTAACTTACCAGATTTGGAATTGACCACAAATATTTACAATCAGTTGAAGCGTGGTAACTCGATGAAAGGTCGCGAACCAAATTTTACGTATCAGTTCGCGGTCTCAGAGCAATTGTATTACCTGCTCTCATCGCACATTAGTAATCGCAAGTTGAGATGTTCTACAAAAGTTTAATGAAAGAACATTTCGCGAGCGGCTGTAACGTGGATGTCATAGCTTTACACACTTCTACTGTAAAATCCTGGTGTTGTGCGGTTAGAGCGCGTGAGAATTTTAGCCAGCCTGCAACCATGAGATTACCGCCCTGGAGCCAAGACTTTGCCCTGATAACAGGCCGGTAAAGTCTTGGTTCCAGGCCGGTGAATTTTACCTTGGTCGTTCGTTCACACAACCGTCGGTAGGTGTCAGCCTTTCGGTAGCGCCCTCATAAAACGACCGCTCGAAAAATGTCGACCTTTGAAAGTCTCCAGTTCTCTCTTCAATCCGTCAATACAGCTGCCATGTAACACTTCTGCGTGGTCATTTTTGAAACGACGAAGAGGCGTGCGAGCTGTCTGAGGACTTTTCTATCATATCGCAGTTTCAGAGAAAAGGGAAAACGGAAGCACCGGCAGCTTCTTCAATCAAAGTGTCGAGAATGCGCACTAATTTTGTTGCTTACCGGAATGCGGAGAAAATTTGTTCCTGTCGATCCGCGGTTAGGGCGCTTTCGTATTCGAAACCACTACAACCGTCGTCGTTATAATGGCTGAAATCATCCGTTTGTTTCCACATTGTGTGAACTCCGTTATGTGGTGTCGCGATCGCCGAGCAAACCAGTCACATAACTGTAGCGGTTCACTTGCAAATCAGACAGAAGCCAGCAGAATCAATCTCAGAGTGCGACCAAGAGGTTATGGCGCTTGCCAGTTTCATGTTCAGCTGAAAAAGCAATGGAATCGAGAACACTGTTAGAACGACGTGGCTGAAAAGGAAGCAGGCAGTTAGTACCAATGGACGTACATAATTGAAAATCGCAGCGCAGTGGGCATAGTGATCTATCAAGCTTCTCTCCCATCACTCGTCTGCTTCTCCCCCTCGAACTACCACCATCGTCTACAGAAGTTTCTAATGAAATCCGTTCGTAGCCCTGTGCGAGAACCTCACTGTTAGAGATTCGCCGACTTTCATGCCTGATAATGGGCTGGAAGCTAGTTGGTTGCCCATGAAACATTCCAACTTGTTAGATGTTAGATATCGATAGCTTGTTTGCTTTATGCTTGACTATTCGGCGATTCGATTCACAAAATACCAAACAACAACAAGACAAAAGCCACAGTTGACTCTGATGCAGGGAATTCAAATTCAGTACTGCTACTTTAAATTGAATCGCTGCTGAAACGGTGAAATCCGTTGAAAATTCTGTTATCACGCTTATAAGCAGAAGCAGACTATAAGCAGAAACGAAACGGAGCGCCCATGGACAGCGAAGGATACGTTCCGCGAATTGTCTAAAAAAATGAAGGAATGAATGTGAAACTGGCAACCATCTGGTGAGATCCGACTGGTCTTTTGAATTCACTTACTTTCGAACCCTGTATTTTGAGGAAACAAGGCACTTCGTTATTTTCTTTGAAGCTTCCCGTCTAATCAACTTTGCGGTTTCAGTACCCTTCCAAATGGCCTCAAAGCCGTATCGTGTGTTGAACGTTGTCGATGGCGATCTTTAGCATGAAAGAAGTTTTCGAACTCAAATATGCACAGTCATTTCACTTGGCGCTTATCAGTTTCATGTTCATACAAATTTTCACAAAAAAAAAAAACAAAAAAAAAAACAAATCCGCGACTCATTTCTTTCATTTCGCATCGCCGAGCTCATTTTCAGTGGCAGAAAACAACAATCATTGGCGCAGCCATATTTTTTGCATGCTCAAAAGATGCGAAATGAAAGAAATGAGTCTCGGGTTCGAGTTCTCTCAGTGGTTTGTCGACTCCAAATGATCTGTTGCCGCTCCTTGGAAACGCTGCGAGCGTGAAATTTTGTTCATGTGGTCGGTGAAAGCCGCTCTTTCCGGTGGTGTCGAGTTTGCTTGTGAATTCGAGGCGTATCTGACCCAAAGGCTCATAAGTTGGGTCCGGGAGCGGTGACTAACGGGCTTCCTGGCCACGAGTCTCTTTTGCTCTTCTTCG
>JAQIXL010001949.1:0-15009 GCA_034700245.1 Poikilolaimus oxycercus | reverse complement strand
TAATTATAACTAGCGTGACTTGCACTGCTTAATCTTCCCCTTTCAGGTAATGACATGCTGCCGACGCTCATGGACAGCCCGGCTCCTGTCTACACATCATCCATGGGAACTGCGACGACGGTCACCGTCTCCACGTATCCCATCTCAGAGATCATGCAGACAAAGACCATCGAGTCCATCACCATGAGCAATGTAGGGTCTTACTCTTGACATCAAAAGCATCTCCACTTTCAGGATAATGTGGAGCTACCGGAAATCCCACAGACGGTCAACTCGCTGAGCACGGAATATGGCGAGCCAGCGGAATTCCCAAGTCAAAACAGCGGAGAGACGAAGTCGGCGGTAAAAGCTTCTCTCTTGGTTAAAAACAACAACCAAGTCATCGCTTCATGTCCGCCTGGCGGAAAGTGGAGCCAAAAATAAAAGAGCATTGAACGGAAATGAGCATTAACTTAAGGATCGTGTTTAGGATGATGCTCCGATGGAGATGGAGCCGCCCACATCAAACTCGAGCAATGCGGATGTTGTGATGACAGACGCTGACAAGTAAGAGAGCTCTTCTCTCATCCTCGCCCTTCCAGATTCATCGATTATGAGCAGATCGCGACCTTTGTCGATATGTTCTATTTGCCGTTTGAGTGCGGCAAGAGAGGAGCCGACCTGCTCGAGGACTTCTCTTGGCTGCACGAGAACGCCGGCGTCATGAGCACTCTCGAGGGGTTTGCCCTTTGCCCACTCTTCCTTTGCAAAGCTCAGAGCACGGAGTGTGAGCGGTGAAGAATGGTGCCGACGATTCTATCAAATGCAGCAGATCTCTGCAAATCTCGCTCGACTGCTCAGACTCTGCACCGAGTCCTCGAACAAGGTGTGAACTCTCGTCTACCAAGAAGAGAGAGAATTTCCTTTCAGAGTCTAGTCTCGGAGCTCTTTCCTTTTATGTGGGAGGCGCATGGGCATTCGATCGTGCTAAACGCCGTCGCCATGTGGATGAAGGAAGGAAATCTACTCAATGTTCCGGGTAATTGACCATTTCTCTAAAGAAATTCTCGCCTTTCAATATGTTGCAGATAGCAACAAGCGTTATTGGAACGGCGAGGCGGACCTCGAACCCTGGGCCTTAGGAGGCGGCTTTCTGGTCGACTTGCAGAAACTTGTTGCGAACACCACTGGGGTGGCAGAGTTCTTTGCCGTGAAGACGCTTTTCCCGTTCACAATCTCATGCTTCAATCTGAGGACATCCTGCGAGGAACGTGACAAGGTCAGAACATAAGAACAAAATACCAAAAGAGGAATGTTCAGAAGCTAATCATGCCCCTCTTCTGCACCACTCACAGCCGAGACATGAAGACAATGGACTTCGGGCCATGGTTTGACTACAAAGAGGAGCGCTTCTATGACAAGTTCGTGCTTCGTCATGTTTAACATCTTTTAGATACGTCTCCGTGTATCAACTCGTTGAAACGCCAAAACATTCTTTCGTGGCAGAAGAGTATGGCGGTGAAGGAGCGGTCTTCTGTATGGCAACAGCGGCTCCGGATGCTCAGAAAGTGGATGCTGAATGGGAGAAGACAAGACAGCGTCTCCTTGAGAAATACATTCAGTTGCTGTCTCCGGAGACAGATGAAGAGGCAAGTTTCAGTCGCCTTGCTTACAATTACTCTTCTTCAGAAAGCGGAAATAGCGGCGGAGATTGACTCATGGCGACCGAGAACATTGCCAGTGGAACACCAAGCCAGCTTCCCGTCTCAGATCGACATTCGCTGTGTGGGCGACAATGCGGACGCCATCGCGGTGAAGCGTCTCCTTCAAGCGGTGACAGCAACGTTGGCGTTCAATGGTATCCCAAGTCTTGCATTGAACCTTGAATCTTCTCAGGATCGACCGGTGTATACACAACGCTGCAACGCGTCGAAGTCGACAAGCTTCGTCTCCTCCAAAAGCTCGGGTTTGCTGAACTCGCCACAAACGAAGAGGAAGGAATCTTCCTCTACGGTCATGCCCTCTAGCAATCACAAACTTCTTCCGGAACAGTTTTATGTTTGAATTGACGATTTTTAAATTTCGCCTTTGAATCTATTCGTCTACTTCCATTTGATCCCACGGTGTCACGGCAGGGCTTCGACAATTGTCTCGTTCTTTCACTTGAAGGTCTTCTCTCGGTCATCTCTCCTCCTCACAAAAGCTCGTTGTAAAAGCAAGAATCACGGAGTGCCTTTTTCATCACAGCGAAAATCTCTCGCCTCTTTTCTCTTCTTATTCTATTTGGTGTCAAACTTCAAATTCAGATCTCCGAATTGCCATACGCAATTTTTGGTTGCACAGACAAAACAAATCAGAAAACTCTGAAGAAAGAGTTGTGTCTTTTGCGCTTCAATAGCGCTTCTTCGGGTTTCTCTTCTTTCCTCTAGATTGTTTCCCGTCAAGAGCAGTCTCTTCAGATTCAATTCAGATTACGCGTCCTTAATGCCAAGCCCGACTTTCGGGTGATCAAATTGTACTTAAGACTGAGTCTCTTTAGTAAATGGTTTTATTACTAGTCGTAGAAAAAGCTGCAAGTGTTTACAAATAGAACAGAATAAAGGGAAAGCTACTTTGGGTGAATAATGATCCGAGAACAACACGACGCAACATTACAGAAAGAGGAAGATGTTAGAAGTGAAATTTGAGAAGGTAGGGAAGGAGGACAAGAATGGTTTCCATGGAACAAGTGAAGTGCGCAAGCGAGGCGCGCGGATCAACAAGAAATAGAGGCCTCTCGAGAGCTGGCCTTCAATTGTATCTCATCACTCAAAGAATGTCTTCATGCGTTCATCCGCTGCACGCTTTTGAGTATCACAGTTGGATGATTTCTTTGAAATAAAACCAGAGGACAAGGCTACTTACTCATCAAACTAGTGAAGTTCTGCAATATGGGAAGGAAGAACAGAAACGTATTGAAAGAATTGCACAGCAAAAAACAAAGTTCAATAATGAACGCTTAACATGTGAGGATTACGATATTTGTGTTTCTTATGAGGAGAATAAGTTAGAGACATCAGCAGGTAACACCGTGAACGTTAGAGACAACACAACACAAACAAATCAAAACATCCACCAAACTTTTTCTCATAAGGAATCTCATTTAGTTGTTTGCGGTTTTTCTAGAAGCTCATAGTCTGTCGAGGCACAAAATGAACGGAGAGTTTGGAGTGTTGCATGAGCTCCTCTATAAACATAAATCATCCTTCTGCACATTAGGGCTTTCTAATCGGCGCTACCGTAGTTTGAGAAAAATCTGCTCAATTGTAGTCTCTTATAAACATTGGCCTAGATAACATTGCCACGGTTAGGATGGAGAGAGAATACTGGGCCATTTCAGAGGAAAGAGTGCATAAAAATCAAGAAACTATTTACAAAAAGAAACTTTAAAAAACACAGCTTCGCTCTCCACCGACAGGCACAATGTTCAAAAAAGCAAAGAAAGAAAAAAAAAGCATCGGGTACCGCAAAGCACAACTTTTCATTCACGAAAAAGTGGGGCGAATGTTCTATAACGAACAGTACACGATAGTATATCATTGATATAGTGAAGAAAAAAGAAACCAAGGACTGCGGACGTGACGCTCTCTAGACGAGAACGACCCGGAGGCACTCGGTTTGCGCATCCAGAAGCGCTTTGGGCAGATGGAATAGGCACTCAATATCACAAGTACATACAATCACACAAAGAGAGACACAAAACTAGCGGAAGCGAAATATGAGGGAAGAGGAGAAGAGAAAGCTATCGACGCTCCTGTACTGACCGAGAGAGAGGAAGATTAAGGAGAAAGAGAAAGAGTGAAAGAGAAAATGAATTAGAGATTGTAGGGCGGCAGGAATTTGTAGACGAGTCGTTGCTTCTTCTCGGGCTTCTGGATGATGCCCTTCTTGTAGTATTGACGAAGACTCCTTGAGAGCTTGTCATAGTTCATCTGAGCTCGGTTCTTGCGTTGACCCCAGAACCGTGCCAGGTGATGCGAGGACTCGATTTTGAAAGTTCCTGAAGACATTCGTACTTCACAACGAAAAGTCTGAACTACCTTCTTCTCGGTCGACCCAGCGGACGCACGAGCCATACTGTTTGGGATGGTCGAGGAGTTCTCGAATGAAGTGCCAAAGGTGAACGGTGCCGGAGTGACGAGGGAAGGGGGCCGGCGTGCCACTGCTGCCAGGGGTCATCGGCTCCATGGGCATCATGTTGGCTGCGAGGTCGTCGCCGGGGAATCCTCCTATGGCCTGTCCTCTTTGCATCTTCATCATGTTGAGTTGCATGTCGAGGCAATCGTCATCGACCACTGTAAAAATCGCATTAAACCCCGTTTTTCGTTGTTTTGCTCACTGTCTGGCATTGACGAATCATTGGAGGACATTTCCGAGTTAGTCGGCGACGGGAGGACGCCGTTGGGCGGGTAGAAATTGTTGGCCTGATTGGCGGTCGTCGGAGTGGCCATGTTCTGATAAGCGCCTGAAAGATGGGAGCGTTCTCGAAGAGCAATACGTCATCAGTGAGAAGGAGAGAAGGATCACATGATGCAAGGACTACAAGGAAAAGGGGCTCACCACTGTTGTAGTACATGCCGTTGTCCATATCCTGGTTGGGGTTGTTGAAGTGCATATAGTCGTGCTGGCGAGTCATGCCCACCACCTTCTCCTCTTGACTGCCGCGTCGGTCGGCCAGCTGCAGGCAATCCGGTGAGTTCGGCTCATACTAAACTCCAATTGTTATTGAGGCCGTTTCAACGTCTGAAGGGGGAAGAGAGATCTCTAGTGTCTCTATTCGAGGGATGTGACGATAGAGCAAGTTCCGAACCCAGCCGTTGCTTTTCGCCTCCGTCTGGCTCGTGTTCATTGGAAGGCCACCGGCGTGAAGAGGCTGAGCACCGCCGCCTTCGTACGACTCAAAGGCCGTCTTCCAGAGTTGAAGCTGTGCATGGAGGGTGTCGCCGCCTTCGGGGGCCATGTTCAGGAAGTCATCGGCCGTCATGTCGAGAAGCACTCGTCCGGCAAGGAAGAGTGCCCTTGGTGGAGGCAACGAGAACTGGACGCACATCTCGCTGATCCAACGGGCGCTGTGTTCGGCGCTCCAGTGATACGGATCTATAAGGTGCTCGCTCATTGTTTTGACACTTCAATCAGAGTCAGAGTTGTTTTCAAAGAACGCCGTTTGGCCAACTTGTCGCACGCGCGCTTTCTCATCAAATGGCTACACATGTTCCTTTCCCGAGGCTGACAATTGCCTAGACTTCGTGCGGATCTCGAACTCTCTTTTCACAGAAGGAATTGCTTTGATCTCTGTTTGAGTGGGAAGGTTCCAAGAAACACTTCGCTTCAATTATGATCAAAAGCCTTGGACAGAAGAGATTGCTTTACTCTGAATCATGGACATACGGTAATCGAAAGATCCCTAACAAGCCAAATTCTCTCCCCCTCAAGATCTAGGTTGACGAACAACGTGGAGGACGTGCTAAAACGCGTGCTTGAGTTGCACCTCTCGGCGTCGAGCGCTCGCGCCGTCGGCCAGCCCTTCTCAATGTCTTGTGTTGACAGTCACTTCGCTATAAGGGAGAAGGAGCGGGGGAGTAGGACGAAGCCCCCCTTGCGCAGAGCGCCGCTGGCGGCGGTGAAATTTCCTTCCGCCTTGCCTTTGGGACTCAACACCGTACAAACAGAAAGGAGGCAACCGCCGTCGATCGAGCTCAGCCTTGAGGACGGACGGACGCCCAACACTGCACCAAAAAGTAAACCCCTTCAGCGCGCAATTCGAACTCTCTGCTCCCTCTGTGCCCCGACCACTACTCACCAGTGGGCAGCGAGAGCTTGGCGCAGGTGGTCGAGATGTCTTGGATGAGGTGACGGAGGATGAGGTCTCGATAGATGTCCATTTGAGCGGCATCGGCGCCGTGTTGTTCGGGTGTGGCCGTGATCTCAGTGGTGGTCATGGGATGACTGCGGATCTGCGTCGTCTGCACGGGGTAGTCGCTCGTGAACATGAATGTATCATTCATTCCTGCAAACTCTGGAAATCTCGAACTTGAACCTGGCTTGATCTCCTCAGTTCTAGGTATTGTCCTACCTATCCCCTCTCAAAGCCCTTGCCCAGAAGTGACTCAGAGAAAACGTCGAGTGCGTGTATATTTGCAAAGGAGAGCGAGCAGGCGACTCAGGGAGTGAGAGAAAACCTTGGCTGCTTTTCTTGTCTCTCCTCCCGTCCGTCGACACGCTCGGTGCAAAAGTTAACGCGAGCGGTTTTCGGTCTTTTTACCCGCTGCCATCCCCCACCCACGCGACCTTGAAGCATTCCTCGCACTAGCCAAGTAGCAGCTTAAAGTCAAAAACCATAAGACGCCCATGCTCCACAGCACTCTTCCAAGTGTACTGAGGAGCTAGCGCGATAGGGGAACTTTAACTTTGGAGGTGGAATGTGTCCGGAAGGCTCGAAGAACGCTACACGAAAGCGATTTACACGCCCTGAATTTGTCTCTCTCTCTGTCCAACCACTCAAACTTTGTAGCAAATCTTGTGGATCGTGTGAATTTTCGGCGACTACACGAGAAAGTGGGAACGTCGTGTTTGTGCGACGGCAATCGTCCTGGTCATAGCACGCCGATTAATCTCAGAGAGATGAGACCTCCTCTCTGTCTGCACGCACACTCATCGTTTCCTGAGAAACTTGTGTGTCCTCTCGAGAACAACCTCCGTACACGGGGCTAGCCACTTCCAGTACTCCCACAGGAATATTCAAAAACGTCTGCTTACCGTCATTCAACTCCGTCTTGATCATATTTGCGGGGATGGTGCAGGCCGAAGTGTTGAAGTGCACGTTTTGCTGGTCCTTTGATGCCACCTGAAACACAACTCGAGTATTGTTCGATGCTTCTATGATCCCCCGAAAAGTTCTGTCACTATCATTTGCAAGGAGGTCCCGAGGGCCACCAAGTGATTGTAAAAGAGATCAAGGCATTATTAATGACCCCGCACCTGTGCATTTTCCCCGAAAGATAAGCTTCGCAAGTGCGTAATGGGCAGAGAATACGCTTGTTGACAAGAAGTTGCAACATCCCCGTGGATATGCACGAACTTCCCATGGTCTATGTATGGAAGCTTGATGATTTAGCGTAAGGCTTGAGACGAGATGTGTGAAGAGAGGAAGAGAGACTTACGTGGCAGACCTTGGCGTTGGAGGCGATCGCCGTGTTCTGGGAGCTGCACTCGTCGACGACGACCATTTGAGAGCCCGCCTGCAAGAGGTCTTCGTCAAGCACGACGTCACAGAGCTTGGAGGCTCGTCTCGTTACAAGACCAAACCCGCAGCACAAGACACGGGAGCACTTCTCGACCCGCAAACTCTGCATCAAATGCCCTCCTCCTCTCTCTCGGTGCTCGTGGATGCGCGAAAGGCAGAGACAGCACAAAATTCGCCCAACTCCCCCGCAGCGAACTTCGACCGCCTCTCCTCCTTCACCTCGGGAATCGCCACATCGTTAGTCACATTTTGAAGAAATCGCCCAAACTGGAGAGCGTCGGTGTTGGCCAAGTTCATGGCCGGACGCCCGCAAGGAGAGACTGCTTTTAACGCAATTGGCCAAGTGATTACGCGCAAGAGTATATCGATAAAGGACCGGCTAGTGGCCGAACGACGAGACCCGAGGTGGTGGAGGAGTAGGAAGGAAGAAGAAGAAACCGTAAGTTGTGAGGTCATCCAGGGGTAACCTTCCTTCCCCACTCTATGAAACTTGGTCGACAAGGCAAAGAGCACGCGCTTTGGCGAGAACACGAGGGAGAGAGAGGGAGGCTCTTTCGTGGAGGTAAAGAGGGAGAAAACTGGAAGTGTCGAACAATCAACATGTGACGTCGAAATTTTCTTCTCCCTTTTTCTTCTCGTCGCCCTTCTTGTCTCGAATGGACGTTCAAGGCCAACTTGTTGAAACGTGTGTTCAACGGGTGGAGGCGATCGTACCCAGACCGCGGCGTGTTTTCTGCCATTTTCAACGCATTTGGAATCGAGTCGATGCGTCATTGTCGTGTTGACGTCGGCGATTCTCACACAAACCAAACGTTTCTTGTGCTCTTCTCCAAATTAGCCCATTGCTCTCTCTCCCGGTGAACCGTTGTCCAAGAGAAGACAGGACAGAGAACCACACGATACAAACCGAAGTGACTCGTCCGTTGTAACAAGTAACTAACGATCTGTGACGACACAGGCGCCGGTCAACTCTCCGCGAAAGGAGGCGTGTGCCCTGTCGTCTCGAGCAACGTCTTCCAACTCAAGGCTGTTTACGTGAACTCCGCTCTCTTATCGTTACCACTCCATCGTCGGCTTCAGAGGTCTAGACGAAAGAAGAATTTGCAACGTGTCTGAGAGAGGTTTCTCCGCAGCTCCCCCCAAAAAAGTAACAACTGGATTAGGGCGTCGAGAACAAAGTCATCCCCGTTGTTATTCGGCCATCAGGGCAACGGAGATTAGTATCATCTCGCCGGCAACACGGGGATAGCCACGCAGCTCGAGTCGCTGAGATGGCGCGGGAGGGGGGGGGGGGGACGAAATCGCCCCTGAATATCAATCCCGACGTGAACCGGTCTTCAGCGTGATCCGAGGCGCTTCAAATCCCGCCCGACAGCCTCGTCGCACTTTCGCCTGCTGACTTTGGCCGAAGAAGAAGAAGAGCGGCGGCGTGGAAAAGAAGTAGCCCCAAGCAAAGGCGGGGCGCGGGGGTTCAACGTCGTCGTCGTCAACATGGATGATCGCCCACGCATACAGGAAAAGAATGAAGATGGAAGGAGGAGGAGGGGGAGCTTTTCTAAGAGCGCATCTTCCAAAGCACGCGAGAGAGATAAATCTCGAAAGCGAAAGGTTGACCGGCGCGTATCGTCTGACAATACCGAGCGACTATCAGCGAAAGGCGCAGGTCGACTGACGAAGGCAGCGTCGCCGAGATAAGGTTGCGTGAGGAGCGAGCGCGAGGTGAGCTCGTGGCTTCGAGACAGATTCGGGCACTTTCTTCAGCTCGCACAAACGAGCACAAAACATGCACAGAGGCAGAGAAGAACAAGACTCTACCGTAATTTGTGAGGAGCCCGAAGTTTTGGACTTCTTGAAGGCGGTGGAGAGTGAGGCGGTGGCTGCCGCCTGTGAAGCGATGGGCACACCACGTCGTCCCAGGCCATCATTCGCCGTCGTCGCCGCCGTTTCTCCATCGACGGCGTTTTCGACGCCGGTGTCGGCGGCGGAGGCCCATCGGAAGGTTGGACCCCTCGCTTCGCATATTGTATCCATCACCTGCAAGGCTTCTCCCTTTCCAAAGGTGTATGTTCTGTTCTAGATGATCTTTCTAAGCAACTCTCTTCTCGCATCACCCGCTTCACCCCCAAGCGTGAACTTCTTAACCCGATAAGCGTCTCCCAACAAAGCCCGAGAAGGCTGGCTGAGAAGCCGATTATGCGTGCTGGAGACTCGGTCAGGTTGCTGATATCTTCCCTCGTCTCTCGTGAGGAGCCGCCAGGGGTTGTAAAAGGCTTTTACCCCGTAGGAGTCGACGGCCACGTGGTAGACGGGCTCGAGCTTCACGGTGACGATACTTTGCGGTTGAGAACTGCGTGGCTCGCCTATTCCATTGCCTGTTGAAGCGTCGGACGACGTGCGCACTCCACAGAGTCTGCAAATATCACAACATTGGGCAAATATCCGAGAGAGAGCCTCAACACAACAAAACAACAAAAAACAACTGTGTGGCGAAGAGAAACAAGAAAGCGAGAGAAGAGAAGAGGAGGGAGGCGCGCGAAGAAGAAGAAGAAGAATACAAGTGAACGCGCTTCCGCCGCTGTTTGGTGTGTGCCTTGTGGTATCTTTGAACTGAGAGGGGCAAGGTGAGGAGAGAGACCCTCGGGGCATCGAAGTGAGGGTGAAGGCCTCCTTCCCCGTATGGCCGAGAAAGAGAGAAGAGGTGAAGGTGGAAGGAGGAGGAGGAGGAGGAGAACGCTCTCTCCCTCGCTTCTCCTTCTCGCGCCGTCCACTCTGCCCACACTGTCTCCTCCGATGGCGCGCGTCGACCGTCGACGGACGGCGG
This sequence comes from Poikilolaimus oxycercus, assembly GCA_034700245.1. Taxonomy (NCBI): domain Eukaryota; kingdom Metazoa; phylum Nematoda; class Chromadorea; order Rhabditida; family Rhabditidae; genus Poikilolaimus; species Poikilolaimus oxycercus. The sequence goes on along the minus strand of JAQIXL010001949.1, from coordinate 4,927 downwards.
CCCGCCGCCGCCCGCCGTCTTCCACTATTACGCAACGGCAAACACACAACTCAGAAGAAGAAGAGAGAGCGCGCGAAGTCATACAAAAGGCTCGATGACCACCGACTGCTGTGCCGCCACCCTCGTGGGGCCTCCAATATCTCGCGGCAGCAGTACGAAAGCGTCCTCGACGAGACTTCTTCTTGTTCCCTTGACAAGAAGAGAACACAACCAACAGGCCGAAATGCAGAAATCAACAAGAATGATGTCAACAAGAACAAGCGGCTGAATCGAGATCCCCCGCTTTAGAGTAGATGTTCGAGGCTCTTCTAGAGACAGATGATGAAACCTTCCCGAGGAGCTCAGAAACCAGAAATGCTTGTTCTTCTCTAGGCGCGACTTTCACTCGTGCAAGCGAGCTTTCTGGGCACGTTAGACGAGCGCCGTAGTGAGAAGAAGGAGGGGGCCGTGTATGAGAGCAGCTTCTTCTCAAAAAAGCATACAAGCTTGGAGGACGAGGAAGTGTGCTCTGGTGTCGTCGTCAAGAAAAATGAGAGAGCGGCCCCCCGAAGTCGAGGTAGACACGGGGAGGCCGAGGAGAGGAACGAGCGAAAATGCGAAACAAGTTTGAAAATGGCGTCCATCTCGAGGCGCCGCGCGTACGTCGCCCCGCGACGTCGAGGAAGAGAGGAGGAGGTGGAGGAGGCGAACTTGGGACTCTCAACGAAGTGAATCACTTTCCCGTGTGCTGTGAGATCAAGAACAGCTCTCAGACTCCAAAAGCTAGGAAGTGACCAAAGACTCCAGGGCACTGTACGACTTGGGCGATTGACCGTCTCGCATCTCGACGCGGACCCCGCGAAGACGTCGCGCTATTTTTAGTCTTACGCGCTAGCGGGCTCAAGAGAAGAAGTGAACGCGCGCGGGGGTCGACAAGCCTTCGCGCGCCGCCGACGGCGGCCTGAGGGGAGGAGACGCGCTAGCTGACCATAAGTCGAGGTCTGTTTGAATTTGGAAGCCTTGCGGTAGCAGGGCGCGATGAATACCTACGAAGAGACTGCAGAATATGAGCAGCCATCGAAACAAGCTGGACGTTTGAAGAGAGCAAGAAGTGTTGAAAGTCTTGCCACCCCCTATGCCTTTACAGTCAAACCAGGAAGTGAACGGAAGAGGAAGGAAGCAAGAGTAGTATGAGGAGCGAAGCAACGGTGGCATCGAGATCCAGCGAGGTGAGGTGAGACGCTGTATCAACCTGCGCATCTCGGCTTCAGCTTCGACGATGCTTGCGATGCATTGAATATCAGTCTCTTTAGCGAGTTTCAGAGGGCCTTGAATCTCTCTCTTGAGAGCTTCTTCTCTCTGTCTCTCCCACGCCCCGCCGGGGCTCGGGCGAGAGAGAAGAAGAAGGCGAAGAAAAATCACGCAGAGGACAGGTATCCCGGAGGTGAAAGTGAAAGGAGAAGAAGAAGATGGCCGTCGGATTGAAGATGCGGGGGGGGGGGAAGACTTGGAACGGGCTGCGCCCCCGACCCCCCTACCGTGAGAGAGACCCCACGGGAGAGGCTCGAAAACGAAAGGGAGAGGGCCGCCGCCGCCGGCGGGCACACGTCGGGCTGGTCACTCTCTCTCCCTTTCCTCGGGGCGTTCGCCGTGCCCCGAGGGCGACCGGTCCTGGAGGGCGGCCGAGATTCGGGTCAAGCATGACCGGCTCCGCGCCTCGCTCGCCTGTCTTCCTTCCCCCTTTCTCTCCACCCTCATGCATCCATCCCCCTCCCGCAGACTCTGCGTGTGTGGATGCATTTGTGCGTCGAGGGCTCTCCACCCACCGAAATCGCCCCTCCCGGGGTCTCTTGGAATCCAAAACAGAGCTCCTCCACGCACAACAAGGTCATGGTCACCGAAATCGCGTCCCACAAAGAAGCCGGATCTTCTTCTCGAGAGTGGATCACGTCTTTTTGTAGAGGCTCGTCACGCTTTCACTCCGAAGCACTTTTGAACTTGAACGTGAAGGCGTCATTCGCCCTCACAGATGTCAAATTTCCCAAGCCGCTTAACCTTCAGAGCTGTGGATGAAATCAACAAGCCTGATGGCAGAATCCGAGTCGAAAAAGTCCCGTTAGAGAGCTTCAGCTCTTTTTCGTCGTCGCCATCGCCTCCGACTTCCACGAATCACCTTGATCGAGGCACAGCTTCAACCTCGCTCGCGCGCGCAGTCTCAGACAAAACTGGACATGCGACTTGTTCACGTGTGCGTAAAAACTACTCCACCGCACGGGACGAGCATCACCTCGAGCAGAGAGTGACTGAGGCGACGTTGGACGAAAACGGCGCCGTCAGATCAAACTAGCTGTGCGCAAGCGCGGTTGTTCACCTTTCACGCTTGTGCCGCTAATGCGTTTTGGTGATTTCTGCTCATCCACAGAAACACAAAACACGTGTGGCCATACTCCGAAAGAAGGCAAAGCGAGAGGGTCAAAGTCCCCGCTTGGCCCCGCCTGGTAGCACCCCGAGGTGCCACGTTTACAATTGCCAAGTCCGGGGAGCTGATATTTCTTCTCTTGTGTTTTACGACCTGTCGGGAGTCGCCGCACACTGTCACGAAAGGCGTCATGAGCGTACGTCGATCAGCGGGCTTTTCTTGGAGCCGTGAGGGTTCTTAAGGCGAACTGCTTCTTTTCCACTAAAGAGACTTGGGAAGGTGGATGGAGGGCGAAATGTGAAAATGCAAGGAAGGAGGAGAAAGAATAGGGGAGGGAAAGTGACGGTCACTTTCACTCGCATGCACGAAATTCTCCAAGTGCAATCGCCGAAGGCGACGAGGGATCCACGCTCGCCGGAGAGGGTCGAGGAAGCGAAATGAGGTCAGGAAGGGAGAGTGACCGGTCATCGTGGCCGTCGCGTGTCTGGAGACCCCTCTCTTCCCTGGATTTCCCTCTCTTGTTCCATTCCTCTACTCCTCGACCCTCTTTGAGGTCTATTGGTATACGGTAAAAACAGGGACAAGGCCAGGTTCCGCACAACGAACCACCACCCTCTTCCATGAACAAGGTCTTCCCCTCACGACCTCCGATGAAAGCGAATATGTGTCAAGGGGAGGCTCGAAGACGAGAAGAGATTTCAAGGCGACAATTCCAGGATTGGATGGGAAGGGTAGGAGGGGAGGGGAGAGAGTGGAAATACATGAAGAGAGAGGAAAAAATACTCTGGCGAAGACGAGACCATCATTCAGGGCCACGCGCACACAAAAACACGATCGCGAGATCCGTCTTGGCGACGGGGGCCACGCCGGTCGTCGTCGTCGTGACTCCGTAGGGATTCCGATGAAATGACCGCCCGGTGGATGGGAGAGGATGAATCAGTTTAGGGTGCACGAGAACCCGACCTCTCTCCCGACATCATGAAAGAGAGACACACCTTATAAATGATCTCGTGGATAAAAAGAGGAGAAACGAGCTGACTAACTACTAGAATATAGCCTAACTGGGAAACTGAAAGAAGCCACAATTTGTAAAGTCTGAGTGAAATCTACAAGGAGAGCAGGGCTCTCGAAACTGGCTTCTCGTTGTGGTAACGCCTATCACAGCACGCAGGGTGGCTTGCAGGTTAGACGCGCCACGGTCCACTGCTCGTGGATCAAGAATCGCGCGAGGCGCCCCGAGAAAGGAGAGGGAAACCCGGTGAAAGGTGACAGTGAGAGGGGGATCCCCCCGGAGAGACTTCCGTTGCCGCCGAAGATCAGCCACGATCAACGCGGGACATGAATAGAACAGACATGCCCAGAGAGCATTGTAAAAATAGAAATCCTCTAGACTTTCTCGCAAGAGCGCATTCCGGTAGTCGAACATGTGACGTTGCGTCTCGAAAGAGGAAAGGGAATGATGGACGAGGCAGGTTGAATTTCAAGATTTGTCTCTCACCTTCGAAGGAAATGCTTGGGAAGACAGTGCTCGAGGGGGAGGTGCCGGAGGGATTCCATTGACTGCGGCGGCGACCACAGACGATCAAGAGCGACGTGAAATCATCACTGATTTCTCACTCGCGGCGCGGATCGGGATTCTCGAGAGAAAGGAGAGACAGTGAGAAGGAGAAAAAGGAGGAAGACGGAGAAGTTGCGGGGGATGCAGGAAGAGAAAGGGCGAGATGTCGGGAGCACCACGGCGAGAGGAGAAACGACACGCACGTCGAACGGAAAGTGAGAGCTGAGAGTGGCCGCGTGTCTCCGGCGCGCGACTTCACGGCTGCGATGACGGCGACCCGACGGCCGAGACAGACCCTCCGGCCACCTTCCTCCTCCTCCTCCTCCTGCGTCGCCGTCGTCGCAGCCCCGAGACGCCAGCCATGTGTGTGTCGATTCGGGTCAGACGCCTGCACGCAGAGACGCGAAACGGGGTCACCCCCTGCAGCCATCCTAGAGAATGTCTGACGAAACATGAAGACGAAGCATCGCTGTCTCCTCTCTCCCTTCATCCGTACACGAACGCCCTCTTCGACAAAATCAGAGACCTTTTTGTGATCCACTTTTGAGTACGGTAAACAGAACAAGGAGAATGAGAAGCCCCTTCTATCTTTCTTCATTTGGCTTTCTCTTGCATTTCATCCGCTGAGGTTCTGCGGCATTGGCTCAGTTACTCACCTTCAGTAATCTGAAGACTGGATTGTTTTCCTGGAAGGAGTTAGAAAAGATTGTTGAAGGAGTGTTGAAACAAACTCAGCGGCCTCTTTTTCTCAACCCAGTTTGTAACTGCCTGAATTCCTCGAGGAGCACTGCGAGGTGAAGAGAATGGGATGGAGCTGTAGTTTTTAGTGTCCCCTCGTCGACCTCCTTCGAGGGGGGCGGTTTTGAAATGAAAGTGAAAATGCGCGTGCGCCCCGACGTTCGTGGTCCTCGTAGTCGTCGTGGCCTCCTCGCCAATGACCGTCGTGGAGCCGGATATTCCTCGAATCGCCC